>CAJHUC010001045.1:0-101299 GCA_905146915.1 Ostreobium quekettii | reverse complement strand
AGGATACATTGCTGAACATGGATGTGCAATGTTGTGCGGAACGTGTTCGATGTCATGCAGTAGTGCGCAGTGCAATAGTGCGTTGTGTGCAACGTATTGAGCAATGTTGTACGATGACATGATGTAGTTGCAACCTGAATATGTCTGGTGAAGGCCTTTGCAACATATGACAAAGGTTTCCCGCCTTTGTGAGACTCCCGGGAAGAATCGAATGGGTGTCGCAATGAAGCATAAGTGTATCCTGGCAACGAAAACTGGCCACAGGACATGGGGCATGCAAGCAAATGTTGATGCGAGTAATACCTGATGTGCAATATTGGGAGAACATGGCCACTAAATAGCTCATGCTAGTCAACACGCCGTGTTGATACAAGTGAAACAATGTGCACAACATATTATCGAGTAGCAGCAAATGCGCAGTAGTTATCAGATATGTTTGGATCTGCTATGTAGTGGAAAATATGCTAAGCAACTCTGGTTGACTTGTGCACATGCAAGCGTGCTCCATGTTGCTAGGAACCACAGCTAGTGCGGCAACATTCCTTAATCAGCTTGTGCAAGGTCTGGCCTGAATCGTAGCATTGAGCATGTAAGTGGTTCAGAGCATAGCAAAAATATTGCTCTGTCAAGAACAAGGTCGATGCCGCTGTCCACTCCCTTACTTGCAGGGGTGCCGTGAGTGACACGGCGGAGGCAAATGAGACAGAGGTAGAAAGGCCACAAACAAGCAGCCCATTAATTTTTGACTCAACCAGCAGCACAATGGACAGCCTGGCCTTGTGGGAGCAGCCTGGAAACCGAGTGCACCTTGTTACAATAGGAACTAGAACATTACTGCCTTCTTGCCAACCCAACAGTCTGTCTCCTTGCCATCTTGCGAAGCCAGCTATAACTGCATGCCAAAGACCTGCATGGCATGACGCAACGCACTCTCAGTTGGGGGTGACATTTCCACAACGACCGGCACTCATAGCAGACACAGTACTGGCGAGGCTCAAGGATATTTCACAACCAACTATACCCCCCACCCATCCACACACACACACACCCACACACCCACACACACACCTACAAAGAGTTAGGCTGCACATCTCAGAAGGGAGCTGCACATTCTAGACATGGAATAGGATATGGGGAGCCCCATATTCTGGATATTGAATATGATTTGGGCGCCCACATACGAGATATCGTCATATCCCGGGTATGTATATCTAGGATATGCAACTTTTTGCAACTACAATGTACATGTTTGAACTTGATACCATGAAGAGGAGCCCCGTTGCTCATTATTATATTTCAAAACTCTCTTGGAGAGCAGCCTACCAGACAGCTACACCCAACCATGTGTAGGCAGAAATTGCATCGGCCCCCTGGACACATGAACCTCATGGGACTTTAAGATCGACCAGCCAATCAAAGTGCATTGAACACCAACTGCCTCGCACGATCAAAAGAAGGATCCCTCTATTGTGGAATGCATGCAAACCACAATGGGCAGCATTTTATCCAGGCATGCATTGAATGCATGCAGAATATTGCCAGAATTCGGCAAATTAAGGGCACAAGGCACCACTAAGAGCAAAGGAGAAGCTGCCATTAAGATCCAACGAGACCACAACAAGGGTAGAACAAGGCAGCACTGCAATGTAGAATGCGCCACACACCACCGCTTACCGCATGCCACCTGTCGTTGGTGCTGCCACCTCTAGCATGGATGCCACTGGGTGTCTCCCTCTACTGCAGGAAGGCTGCGCCCTGATTTGACCTTTCTCTGGGGCCAGCAGCAACTGCCCTCTAGAAGATATTCAACAGATCGAACACAACCGACATGCAGCTATTACAATCTGTGATGGGTTGGCAAAGTCAACCATGTGTGCCAATATTGAAGGCTTTAATGCAAGGCATACAATGTGCTCATTAATGGAATGCATGATCTCTCCAAAACTCTACAAAATCAATGCACTTGGAAACATTCCATGGATGGGCATCCAAAAATGTCACCCAAACGCAATTCCCTATGAAGCAATACTTTCTAACATCCAGAGCAATAATGAGGTACAAATGTCTGTTGTGCGGCAAGTTAATTGAGAGGCAATGACTCACCATGGTGGGACTCAATTGTACAAGATAGGGAACACGCCACCACTTCGTCAAGCTTTACCAAAGCTTCCAAGTATCAAGTATTACTACAAATGCCAATATTGAAAGTTGTTACTACTTGACTGATTTACAACAACACTTCTGCTAGGGGCAAACGAAATTTCCAATAGTGTGCCACAATCTGTTTGAGATTGTCAGATATGAGTGAACGCAATAAATATTACATTTTGTCATCGGCGTACATTAAGTAGAAGCAAACATGATGCTATATCACAAAATCCCACTACACTTGTAGATACTATGTGCAATGCAAAAATTGTTGGACTCTAGTTTATATCCAAGAGAAAACCACCATAGCGGCTGCCATTACAAACATCAAACAAACTGCAACTCCCAAAGTATTAGTCAGATACTTTGCATCCAATGTTCTTGGATTGATTCACATATCAAGTTTGGGATATCCATGCACTGTTGTACTTAACAACTCATGGATGTCTTGTCAACACCTTAATTTAACAATCCAAAACTTGTCCAAACTTCAATGGAATCCCAAACAAGGAGACAATCAGAGTGCCAACATCAATATTGATAATGCATCAAGCAATGGACTAGTAGAACGAATCGTCCAGAAGTGCAAATGTTTCAAGCGTGGCCGTGTTGGTACAATGGCAAGTCATGGTGCACCCGGTAGCCTCACTCCAACTCACAACCAAGTCTGAATTCTTGGCATCCATGCTAAGGATTGGGCTCTCATCGCCAAACAAAATGATTCTATGAGCACACATGTGGCCATATTCAGTGCAACGAAATCCATAGCCATGTAAAAACCAATTGATTTGCAAGATCAAGAGCAGCAAGCAATGGAGGAGGTGAAGAACTATGGGAAGGACTATTTCAATGTGATGTTTGTTGGATGATTATTATCTTCAAAGCTGAGCAAGTGATGCAGCCACAAATATCACAACTGCTGGCAAATAGTGTTTCTCAAATAACAAACGGGCCATGTGTCGGTGGCATATGAGACAAAAAGTAAAGAAACACATATGGGTGGGGTCTATCCAGAAGGTCCATGATCTAAATCTCCAAGGCATCGATATCTTGCACCTTATAGCAATACAAGCGAAATTTGATACTCATGTGGCCTTGTTAGGGGGTATTTTATAGAGATTGAAAAAAGAGAAATTAAAATTGGTATTCGGCTATTTATGGACTACGTTTGGAAGTAGCGGATCGACAATCCTAAGAATAGTTTTAGAAACACAAATTGTTTGATTGAATCGACCAACAGATGGATCGGGGTTTAATTTGTGTGATTTGATTTTTTTTTATAAGGACGTATTCTGCCATTGCTTGAAAGTTGTTTGCGAATTTTAGTAGCCAAATTCTATTTCTGAATGTGCACGCCCACAACAATACTAATTGAGATAGCATAGAAAATGAGCTCCCTCCACTTCCCCTCTTCCCAGTGCCATGCCAGCACATCCCAAGTCTCCCCCACCCCTAGGTTCTGCTTTTGCATATATACCATAACCCTCTTTGACAGGGTGATGCAAAGTTTGTATGCTAAGGATAGAGCTAGAGCCATGTTGGTGATGCCACCTCGAAAATATTGATGAAAAGAAGGTTATTCAAGTATATGTTTTGGAGGTTCCCTACAAGAGTTTTTCAAAAGTTCTAATTTATGGACTAGCCCTAAATTCAACTTTCTATATATAGGGATTGTCTAGTGACATTTGAATGGAGGGATAGTAGCCTAACCACCGTGTAATTGATGTTGTCTTGACATGTCCACGGAGGAAGATATTTTCAAAATTTATGCATTGGTTGAGCAAGATTGAGCCCATGTTAGACTGCATATTTAAACATGCCAAGAGAGTAGGGTCGAAAGAATACTTGAACTCAGAACATGCTTGGGAATCATTGATGGTTGTTGAGAGAGTTGAGAGTGTTGGCCACACCCTTCTCACACATTGCTTCAAAGTTCCAAAAGCTTTGAAGTGTTGTCCCTCATCATAGCAGTGCAAGGCTCCCTAGCAACCTTGAACATGGCAACCTCAAGAGAATCCAGTGGGGAGAAGGCATAGGATGATGCAATGCGAATGATCAGAAAGCAAGAATACCTCACTGGGGCCCCCCCTTGTTACATTCCCATGGAGGAGGAAGTCAAAGCCCTCCGTGGGCTGAATTCATGATCGGGCTGCCAGGGTGGTTGGGCCCCACAAGGACCCACCACTGCCATAAATATGCAGCCAAACGTATTTGCCATTGCTCCCCTTCTCCACCGGGTTCAACAAAACGAAGGAGAACTTGATTTTTGCAGATTGAGAATCAATACCCTGGACTCGACGTGGGCTCCCTTGAGACTCAAGGATGGTGCTTTTAGAAGTAAACACACAATTTAGGAATGATACCTTACAAGATTTGCTTAATCACAACATTCTTGATAGTTGATAGTTGTCATATTACAATCAATCGATAAGGGCAACCTTCAAACATTATTTGATACCCTTGGCACATGGTAGCCCTTGTTGGTTGGGGGAGAGGATGCTACCATCGGACACTATTTTGCATGGGAGGCAATCAATTAGGCAGGGGTCATAATCATGCACATCCATGTTGCCCAACCCCTGTTCCCTCCCCCATAGGGACTGTGGTCACACATTGCTTCAGAGCTCAGAAAGCCCTTAGAGACGAGATGCTGACCCTCATCATTGCAACATGGGGCTCCCTAGGAGCCTTGAATGTAGTAGCATTAACTTTGTCTATTGGAGAGATTGCAATCGACGATGTGATGCACGTGATTAGCCCAACCCACCCGTCGACAACCAAACCTTTGTGCTAGAGACTTGAGCTAATCAGGCTTGCTGAGGATATTGTTTTTGTAGATGGACGTTTGCATACCCGCCGGGTAATCGAATCTACACAAACAGGGTAAGTGTCTTGAGTTCTTCCGCCTCAGAGAAGTTCATTGTTTTGCATTTCCTCTGCCTCTTTGCTTCAAGACGACATTCTTTCTTCCTCATTTTTCTCCGCACCGAAACGTCAAAGTTCGTTTTTTCCTTCATTTTGTTTTCTCCGCCAAGTAAGACCTAACACTGTGTTAGTCTCAAGAAATTTCAACAATGACAATCCTTGACAATACTTTGTTTTGGCGTCCAACAAGGGTTTTGATTTCCTTTTCTGTGTGGCGCAATTTTCCTTTGGACAATCGGGGGAACTCACCCACTTTCATGCATTTCCCAGGCAAGGCTGGCCTTTCGAATCGGGAATAGAAGGCCCCCCCTCCAAGCAGCGATCAGGAGAATTGGGGAAGGGAATGGAACCCTCGGCAACCGGCTGTGGACCCCCGGCACCACTCGTCAACGAGCATGCCCACTTTGGCGCTTATCTCGCAATCACTAGAGGAAGAGGGCCCTTCGAATTGGCAACAACAGGCCGCCCTTCCCATCAACCAGCAAGACAACTGGGCAGGGAACTGGAGCTCTCGGCAACTAGCTGTTGACCGCCGGCGCAACTCACCAATGAGCATGCCCACTTTGGCGTTCCAAGCGGAAGCGGGCCCAGTAAATTGGTAAGAGCAGGAGGCCTTTTCCAGCCGTGAGCAGGACTTCAGCTATCAGCGAGATGCTGTGAGACAAAGATTTTGGGATCGGGAGTAGAAATCTTCTTGCTTCGTACGAATTGGGGCATGGTTGTTTGTTGTTGCGTGTACAACCATGGCAGCAGGGTTGGTGGCATTGACACATTTCAAGTGTGTGCTTGCTCGTGTGGGAGATGGGAACATGAAAATTTTAAATGAAAACTCTAGAAAACATTGGATGCTTGTTTCCAAAAAGTGACTGCTTGGTGTTCTGGCGGCGTGGCAAGTGCACCCTCGAAATGTCAATGCATAATACCCGGGACCCCGAGATTGCTATGCGGCGGCATGGCAAACGCACCTCGAAAAGTCAATGTACAACACCTGCTTTCAAACCCTACCACACCAAATCTGAAGCATGCCATTCTCAAATGCAAACCCTCGCACGCTTTGTGCGTAGCAACCTCGCGCCGCCAGCGTTTTGCCTGTAGCTCAACGAACAGCACAACGCTCAGGCCACACTGCCCTAGCTTGCCGGGTACGCAAGGGTTCGCCTTGGGCAGCTGTTGCAAAGCGGGTGCGCTTGTCGCGGATTGGGAGAAAGTGGAAGAGCGTGGGTTTCAATGCCTCTTCTTTAGGCCGGACAGCTACCACTGTGTAGGACCATTGTCAATGCCTTTGTTCTCTTGTGAAGCTCGGGTTTCATACCCCAAAGCGGGCTTCTAGAATCACGTACACAACAATTCACTGTCTGACATGCGGACAAGTGACCAGTTCATGACATTGGTAAAGCAGAAGTTTTTTAAGGTGGCGCATGCCACCCGTCGTTGATGCCGCCACCTCTGGCATTGATGCCACAGGGTGTCTCCCTCTACTGTAGAAAGGCTGCATCCTGATTATACATTTCTCTGGGGCCTAGAGCAATTGCCCTTTGGAAGATACTAAATAGATCGAACACAACTGACATGCCATTCACACAATCTATGACGGATTGGCAAAGTCAACCATGTATGCAAATATTGAAGGCTTTGATGCAAGGAAAATAATGTGCTTACTGATGGAATGCATGATCTCCCAAAATTCTGCAAAATCAATGCACTTGGAAACATTCCATGGATGGGCATCCAAAGATGTTACGCAAAGGCAATTCCCTACGAAGCAACACTTTCTAACATCTAGAGCAATAATGAAGTACAAATGTCCGTTGTGTGGCAAGCTCATTGAGAGACAATGACTCGCCATGGTGGACGTGAATTGTACAAGATAGGGAACACCCCACCACTTCGTCAAGCTTTCCCAAAGCTTCCAAGTACCAAGTATTACTACAAATGCCAATATTGACAGTTGTTACTAGTTGAGTGATTTACAACAACACTATTGCTAGGGTGGACCACCCATTGTGTTGTGGGCTCAATTGATCGCTGTTCGTATTCAAAACGTCTGATAGTTTGTGCACCAAACTGTCAAAATTTCTAACAGTGTGCCACAATCTGTTCGAGATAGTTAGATATGAGTGAAAGCAATAGATATTACATTTTGTTATGGCTTACATTAAGTAGAAGCAAACATGATGCAATACCACAAAATCCCACTACACTTGTAGATGTTATGTGTAGTACAAAAATGTTGGACTCTAGCTTATATCCAAGAGAAAACCACCATAGCGGCTGCCACTACAACATCGAACAAACTGCAACCCCCAAAGTATTGGCCAAAAACCTTTGTATCCAATGGATTTGGATTGATTGGCATAGGAAGTTTGGGATATCCATGTAGAGTTGCACTTAACAAATCATGAATGTATTGTCAACATTTTAAAATTAACAATCCAAAACTTTTTCCAAACTTTAATGGAATCCCAAACAGGGAAGCAACCAAAGTGCCAACACCAATATTGATAACACCTCAAGCAATGGACTCCAACAAGAAGAACGAATCGTCCAAATGGGCAAATGTTTCAAGCGTGGGCGTTTTGGTACAATGGCTAGTCATGGTGCACCCGGTAGCTTCACTCCAACTTACATCCAGACTTGAATATTTAGCATCAAGATTATGGATTGGGCTCTCATCGCCCAACAAAATGATTCAATGAGCACAAATATGGCCATATTGAGTGCAACGAAATCCATAGCCACGTAAAGAGCAATTGCTGTTGCAAGATCAAGAGTAGAAGGCAACGAAGGAGGCGAAGAACTGTGGGAAGGATTATTTCAATGTGATGCTTGCTGGATGTTTATTATCATCAAAGTTAAACAAGTGATGCAGCCACATATATCACAAATGCTGCAAAATTGTGCTTCCCAAAAAGCAAACGGGCCATGTGCTGGTGCCACATGAGACAAAAAATTAAAAAAACACATATGGGTGGGGCCTATCCAGAAGGTCCATGATCTAAATCTCCAAGGCATCAATATCTTGCATCTTATAGCAATACAAGCGAAATTTGATACTCACATGGCTTTGTTCAAGTGGTATTTATAGATATTGAAAAAGAAGGAAATGAGAATTGGTATGCAGTTGTTTATAGACTATCTTTGGAAGAAATGGATCGACAATCCTAAGAATAGTTTTTGGAGCACAAATTGTTTGATCGAATCGACCAGCAGATGGATTAGGATTTGATTTTATGATTTGATCAAAATTTTTAATAAAGACATATTCTGCCATTGCTTGAAAGTTGTTTGCAAACGGTATGCAAGGTGCTTTTTAGTAGCCAAATCACATTCTTGAATGTGCACAACCACAACAATGTCAATCAAGATAGCACAGAAAATGAGCATATTGTGGCCGATTGTATATCGGTTTGTATGTTATACATAGCAACCACATCATGATTAGGCTATCATACAAGGAGAAAAGGTCTCCATGAACAGGACTTCGAATACTACCTCACCTTATGTTTCAACGATGAAAGGATGCTGTGCCATAACAATATTGGAAGCAACACAACAATGCCCACTACTGCATTTTAGTGTAAGAGATAGCCTTCATGCAGGGCATTTCCGCACTTGCCCCATCACTTGAGTAATGTGGGAGATAGTGCATGCCTTTTGTGCTCATTTGAACATTCATTCCCAGCTTCCACCTAAATCAAGACCCCACCACAGCAGAGTTGTTATCACATCATAGTGCCATGATGGCACAGGAGCTAGTGTTGCAATTGCATGGCTCCATCAGACTTATCCCGTTGCTCCATAGCCTGACCACTAATAGTGGACACTTCCACTTTAGGAGCATTGCCACTCCCTATTAACTCGCCCACCACCACACCTAACATCCCCACTTCCTATCAGACATTGTATTAGTCAGTGGTGTTTGGTATTGTTGCCAACGACTGTTGACTAGCCTCTAGCTCCATTCGCTAGAGGTCAATTCGCCAAGTAGTCGAACAAGCTTTCCAAGCATTGTATGGAGACGGGAGAGAAGCCATTAAGATGGTAGGCCACCTTCGAGATGTAGGAAACCGAGTTCAAAAATTTCCTTGCTTGCTTCCACGCATTGACCAATTTTTAGACGACTCAACGTCCACCAATCTCCTCTTTTGGGACCAGCACATACAAGGCTACACCCACGTGTGCCACCACTACTATGGTACTTCAAGGAATTCTTGTTCTCATGGCAGATATTGCCATCTACATTGACCTTGCTGCAGGCAATGCAACACCCTTTGCTACCAGCAGTGTGACATGCTTTGTGGATGTCGCACGGGACCTCGAAACGGGCATTCATGACATGACCCACATGAACCGTCACATTCACACTTCAGAAGTACATTGGTGGGTCCCTTTGATTTCCTTCAGAGTATGAATGATGTGTAAATTGGATGAGACGATGTTGGACAAGGGGTGTGTGGTTGTGAGTTACCACTTAATGAAGGTGTACCCCTACGAGCTACTAATCGTCATATGCTACCCGTGCGGTAGGGAGGCCCACAAGGCAAAGAACTGCCACATTCTCTGATTAAGGTTCTAGCACATTTAAGGTCATTGTCACTGAATGGTATGATCTATACTCTGTGCCGCAATAGCATACTAGCTCCAACATCATAGTGAATATTCTTGCCAACGTAATCAAAGGTGAGTAGGAGGAAGGCAAGAGGTGTGGTATACCTAGTCCCTGGTTCCCCCCAATGCCTTGTTCATCTAAATGGACAATACTGCAAAAGACAATAAGAACCACTATTTGTGCACTTTGTTGGGATGTTGCTATCAGAGGGTGTCTTCCAAGAGGTTGAGGCACACTTCCTACCAGTTGGACACAAACACCAAGACATCGATTGGTCTTTCACCTAGGTGTCAAAACCCATCAGGCAATACAGGCCATTGGATATGGATGACTTCATGACAGTGGCGTTGAAGTTATGGAAGAAGCTAGATTATCTCAGCAGGGATGGAAAAGAGAATGTGTTGTTGGAAGTAGTGCACAACTACAAAAGGATTTTGAATTCTGGCAAATGAGTTGCTAATTGTATTGGCAATAGCCCCACTGATTCTACCTAGCCTATTGGCCTTGATACTACCCTTGACACACTTGAAACCATGATTGGGATGGGTACTGAGTCATTACCCTAATGAAATGCTAATTGTTTGTCTTGTTGTGTCAGTGAATAAGACAAGAAACCCTTGTAACCACTAGGTTATGCAAACCACTCAATCTGCATTGCAGCAAAAAACTGGTCACCAATTATTCACTATTTGTACAAATTGCACTTTGCCATATAATTGGTTGTTACTAACGCATATTGCCCCACCCAATTTGCTTTGCCCTTAATTTTCGATTACCAATAGCTGGATACTACGAGTGCAAAAGTGATATCAAAAGCCAAGTGCACGCATGAAAATCCTTAGTTTGTTTGGTTCATGTTGTATGTTGTATGGTGTTGTAAATGCACTTTTCTTGGCCATGTGTTGACCTTACTGAAGCCAATGCCAATGCGATGGGGATCTTTGTATTATTGCATTGAGCGGACTGTACGATTGAGGGTAGCACTTGGTTAAATCCACATTGTTTGGATGTAAGTACACTCAAATTTACAAGCACTATGATGAATTGCAAATATTGAATACCAATTGATGCATCAATGTGCAAGTTCATGCTCGTGTCTGGTTTGCTCAAGTTGGGGTTGCATGGGGTGGGTTGGGTGGGTAGGTAAAATGCTGATTAGGTAGAGGATGGGTAGGTTGGAGCCTACTAACCTATACACTGCAGAACGCATAAAGGTTGTTTTGCAAGATCCTTGGTTTCCTATGTGTTTGGATTTGCCAGTGCCATTTTCCTCCCACCTTTCACTAAATCTTGTAGCAGATTTTGTAGGTGAATATTTGCTTAGAATATTGTGTAGCCCAGCAATGGAACCAAAGGAAGCAATTGAATTCTTGGAAAGACACAGGCGCCAGCTAGAGGTGGCCACCCGGATCCGTTAATAACGGACGAGGGTTCCGTCCGTTAAATATCCGTTAATTTAGCGGACCCCGCTCTCTCTCTTGCTGACGTGGCACGGATGGCAGCGGACGGCTGGTGCCAGTCAGCGGACTCTGCGGATTCCGCTTGGGCGTTAACGGATATTTTCCAACGGACCGGAAGCCGCGCACCCCATCCGCTAATTTAGCGGATGACAGCGGACGTGTGTGCCGAATCAGCGGATGACAGGCAGTAAGTACTGATTTCCAAATCTGCGGATCGGGTTGATTGCCAGCGTGGCTCAGCCAGCGTCCACATACAGCGGACCTTATTTGGTCGCTCTTCTGGTGCTGCCGCCGTCTCCAACCCTTGCCGCCCCACCAGCCACACCATGGACCCAGCACCTACCGGGCCAAGAGGTAAGGCATACCGCGCGGCGCGCGCACGGGCGGCACAACCAGAAGCCAGGGCAACGCCCTCAGTACCGCCGACCTGGCGGGAAATTCCGGGCCGCGCGGGGTGTTGGGGGGGGGCTCGGATGACCTGTTGGCCGAAAACCTGTCTGTGGCCAGATGCAATCCGCCGCTGATGCACAGGCATAGCACGCTATCCTGCTTTCTGGCCAGGGCAACGCCCTCAGTACCGCCGACCTGGCGGGAAAATCCGGGCCGCGCGGGGTGTTGGGGGGGGGGCTCGGATGATCTGTTGGCCGAAAACCTGTCTGGCCGGATGCAATCCGCCGGTGATGCTCAGGCATAGCGCGCTATCCTGCTTTCTGGCCAGGGCAACGCCCTCAGTACCGCCGACCTGGCGGGAAAATGCGGGCCGCGCGGGGTGTTGGGGGGGGGGGGCCTCGGATGATCTGTTGGCCGAAAACCTGTCTGGCCGGATGCAATCTGCCGGTGATGCTCAGGCATAGCGCGCTATCCTGCTTTCTGGCCAGGGCAACGCCCTCAGTACCGCCGACCTGGCGGGAAAATGCGAACGTAGCGGGGGTGTTTGAAGCGGGGGGGCACCGGATGATACGATGGCGGCTTTATGCGGCGGATGCAATCACCGGTGATGCTCGAGCATAGCGCTATCTGCTTCTGACGAGAACGCCCAGTGCCGCCGACACGAAAGCGGGGAAAATCCGGGTCGTGGGGGGTCTCGGATTATGTGTGGACTTTGGAAGCCTGGTGGCACATGGCCGGGTGGGAAGATCATGGTCAGGGTTTGACTTCATTCCGGGATTTTACCTGCGACCCTCACCAACTGTGTTGCATTGTAGGTGCGACCAGTGCTGAAACGGAAAGCAGGCAGGGACGCCTTCGACATGAGGGACGTGTAGGTGCGGTGGGCGTGTACCTCTGTGCAGCAAGCCTGAGTGTCGCCTATTGTGGCTGGGTGCTATAGGGAACATCGCGGGAAGTCGGGTACAATCGCAATGTTGATTCTAAGGCTGGTAATCCAAGGCTTGTATGCCTCTGGCTGGAAACCATGCATCCATTAGGGCACCTACTGTCCTGCGTATATGTTGGAAATGTACTTAACGTTGTGTGTGGTGCTGCAGCCTCACCAAGCTGCGTCAATGCAGATCCACAAACCATCGGGAGGGGAATGGCGAGCGCAGAGGAGCAGCAAGACGAGCCCTCACTTGGTGAGTGGATTACCACTACACTTGCTGAACTGTATTTTGCTGTCGTCTTTGGCGGCTGTGGCTGTGTGTGTTTGTGGGTGGGTAGGGTGCTGCACCATTCTGGCATGGCCACCTCGTTGGTGGCAGTACCCGCCGTCACCTGGCTGGGGAAACCTTGGCAGTTGGTTCCTTCCATGTGGCCATACACTGCACAGGGTGCACCACTTGTCGCTGCAATACCCATCGTCTTTGCTTACATGCCACCAACATTATCTGGCAGTACCCGCCGTCACCTGGCTGGGGAAGTCTTACCACTTTGTTACTTTTATTTGGTTGCACACTGTACAGGGTATGTTGTATGTCCCTGCAGAACCCATCGCCTGTTTGTCCTTATGTGGCATCACCATTTTGTGGCAGTACCCGCCGTCACCTGGCTGGGGAAACCTTGGCAGTTGGTTCCTTCCATGTGGCCATGCACTGCACAGAGTGCACCACTTGTCGCTGCAATACCCATCGTCTTTGCTTACATGCCACCAACATTATCTGGCACTACCCGCCGTCACCTGGCTGGGGAAGTCTTACCACTTTGTTACTTTTATTTGGCTGCACACTGTACAGGGTATGCTGTATGTCCCTGCAGAACCCATCGCCTGTTTTTCCTTATGTGGCATTCCGACGATCAAAGAGGAGAAGACGGGCCCCATCCTCCCCACAGCATATGGACCCCATCGAGGCCGAAGTCGAAAGGTGGTTTGAATTGAAATGGACACCAGCATGTGAGTATCAAAAGAAATGGAGTGCAGGGGATTGGTGGCGAGAGAATCATACCAGCTTCCCCTTGGTGGCCAGGCTTGCACGTCGAATACTAGCAACACAGGTGAGTGGTTGAGTACAACTGGCTGTGCATACATGCCACAATGCCCTTATGAAGTTCACAGGCTGAGAAGTACTGAGTATTTTTGGTTGTGTTGCAGGCCTCCAGCGCCAGTAGTGAACGATCTTTTTCCAAGGCCGGTCTAATAGTTCGGGCCAAGCGCATGGTTCTCAAGCCCGAGAACGTGGATCATTTAAGCTTGCTAGGGTGGCAGATGGCAGAGAGTGGATGGTCGCAGCAGAAGCTAGCGCATCGACGCACGAAGGGGGGGAAGAGAGGGAAGGGAGGGAAGGAAAGGAAGTAGTGACTTTGGATTCCAAAGTTTGGATCACCACCGGTGACCACCCTCGTTGCCCCGGCGTGGAAACTGTGGAGTACCGCCGCAGCAAGGGTGCGGTTACCATAGAGATAGAAGATAAGATATCATGACTTGTAATATTCCGTTGTCTTGTGTTGATGTGCACACCTTGAACACACTATGTTGAGTGGTGGATGAACCTTGGGTATCATATAGATAGAAGAAAATTTTATTCAAGAAATGCGTCCCAACAAGTACTGCGATTGGTGGATAGACTTTACAGTCGCTGCCCTGGCGTGGAAATTTCTAGAGTACCGCCGCAGTGAGGGTGCAATAGGTAGAGATGGACGATAACAAATAACGACTCGTATTATTCATTGCCCGTTTTCATGTGTTGAGCTGTTGAACTTCGGCGTACTATGTTGGATGGGCTTTACACTCGCTGCCCTGGCGTGGAAACTGTGGAGTACCGCCGCAGCAACCCATCGTTATATGTGATACGTATCACCCATTCCCAAATATGTTGAGTGGCTCAACTGTGTTCAGAGGTGAACCCTCTTTGCCGCCTGCCTCAAGTGATGTGGGTGTTTGTGTGTCCGCGTTTGGTATTGCAACTATGCCGAACCCTTGCTGCAATGGCTGGGAAGACTTGCAATGGGAGTGTGGTGCGCACTGCGTACTATGCAGCAGTACCAGCCGCAGCAAGTGGTGCAGGTTGGCATGCCATACACTGGAACTTTACACACGGCTTGTGTGTTGTTCAGTTCTCCAAAACACTCCATGTATTACAAACCGCAGAATACATGACCTGGAAAACGCCCACACACGTTTATGAAGCGTGCAACCAGCACAATTCGAGCTGCTGCAAAATGGAAACCCCTGGCAACTTCGCCTTGACCTTGCCGTGGCTGGAAAGCAAGTACCTACGGGACAGAACGGACCAAAATTATGAATCCACGGATGTTTTGTCGCGGACCGGACGCCGCGCACGCCCTCCGTTAATTTAACGGCAAATAGCGGTGAAGAAAAAGTGAGAGCCGGATTCTGCGGACGGCAGTACGGCAAACAGCGGACCGGATGTTACCGGACGAATATCACACTCACTTTTACGAACCGGACGCAACGGAGCGGACGGTACCCGAGTGTGGCCACCTCTAGCGCCAGCAGGGATCCACACGATCTTCACAAGCCGAGTACCGCAGCTCCCTCCCAGGAGGTCACCCTAGACTTTTGGCATAAAGGGCATTTTCATATTAACAAAGGAGGTTGTCTTGCTTTACGTGGAGGGTAAGGCCAATGAAGGAGGTTCCAGCAATTTGGAGGCTTCCTAGAACGCTTTTTCAAAGTTCTAATTTATGGGCAAACCCTAAATTCAACCTTCTACCCAAGGGGTTGATTACTTTTTTAGGACACGCTAGCAAGACATCATGCGGGACATTGTCTCCCCATGACCAATGGACAACTAGGGAGTGCACAATATGTGGAGTGCACTGTTTCCCGGGGTGAGGGGTGGAAAGCAATAACCAACAAGGTGGGATTGAATTTGATATTTTCGGCTTTATGCCTCTCATATGTTGAATATACTTGTTGTACTTATTCTTATGCATAAATGCTTACAATTATCTCCTCACCATGTCGATGTGTAATCACACGTACAAAGCACTACACATGAAGGCAAAGGTAAAGAACCATTAATATGTGGAAGCAGTTTTCCCCAAATATTGGCCATGGACAAAACACCATGTGTGAGGTGTTTGCTCACAATCTATCATCGTTGGGTGCTCTAGCTTCGCATAACAGTGTCCCACAATACTTATACCCTTCCATTCCACTAAGCCTCCATGTTCTGAGTCATTGTGCGCCTCGTGCCTCATTCCCTTTGCAGCTCAATGTCCCACCATGCTCAGGCGTGACCGATCTCATAAAGGGAGGGAAAACAAACATTATATCGAAACTCAATGTGACTCTAAGCAATCATGTAACACATGCGTTCCCTTGTGCATCCTGACACAGCCAACCAATGTGAAGTACAAATTGACATGTATCATAAAAACATGGGTATTAAAGTAGTTTACAATAATAAATGATCATGACCTTGGCCGGTAACCTCAGCCATGGCACTCCATCCCATTGCCACCGCGTGGGCTATGGTTTGGTACAAGCCTGTCGAGGAGGGGGGGCCTAACGAGCGGCTCCCACTCTTGGGGGCTTGCTAGTGTCCGGCCCTTCGATTAGTTGAGAGTACGGTTCCCTCCACCCCAGGAAGCCGAGCGTTCCAGGAGATCATAGTATGGCTCCTGACCCCCTTGGGCATTGGGGGTAATCGTATGGCAGGCGGAGGATTTGGTGGTCGGACGGTGATTGCACCAGCGAGAGGTGCGAACACCTAGGCACGCAGAACGCTCCCCCCAACACCCACGGGGGCCTTAGTTATGAATGCCACTAACATGTTCCAACAAGCTTGGCCACCAACCAGAACTAATCGTCGCAAGTCTTCCACCTTCTCCATCAGCAAAGAAGAGCCAACCACCACTAGGATTTGATGGTACTACCTATTTGGACTACGTCACGAGAGAGCCATGCTCCCCCCCTATTGCATTTGATGGGGAGCTATCATGTTAGGCAATCGACGGTGAAGGAATTGTGACCTTTTGGCTTGACAACTAAAAACAATTGTGGACCAAAAAATAGAATGCCATGAAGGGAATGAGACTAGGTTGGCCCATGCACCCATGATGAAACATGGATTACCTCCTGAGGAGGAGTCTCCTGCCCCATCACAAAAATGGTGCAAAATACAAAAAGGGATCGCAAAAGAAAAGGAGGATAAAAATGAGACCATGTTGGGCAAGGAGTGAGACCTAGTGAGGCAACTCCATTAAGATCATATTTGGTGATTGATGACTATCGTTACCGCATTCGAGATTTGTTGTTCGATCAATGACAATTAGTGACAATTGCGACAGTACTCCTACCTTGTTAGTGGTGATTGCTCAAGAACACTTTCGGATGATGGTCTGCCCACAAGACCTTGACAAGGCGGCCGTCGCTCTGATATGGGAGCTACAACTCAGACCCTTGCTATGACTAGGAATCCCACTTTGGGATTCCCTCCTTGGGATCGTGCGCCCTGTAGCAAACTAACTTTGGACCAGTGATGATGTTCCATAACCATCTAGTGAAAGCCACAAAATGTGTTTAGTGTTAACGTTTGCTCTTCAATTGACATCATGCTTAATTGGTGTCTACCAAGGTTTACCTAAGATTGCACAAATTCTTCATATAAGTAAGTAGTTTCTATAAGTTAGTTTGCTTGATGGGGCCCTAATTCCATTTAGAGGGACCTATCAATACGTTGCCATGCACACTTTGTCCATGAACTTGTTGAATTGCATTGTTGCACTATACATGGACCACCGTGTATCAAAGTTCTATTTACATATTGTGTAACTAACACAACAATGTTCAGTTACAAAAGCATGTAATATGTGGATGCTGGCAAACTAATACGAGTGTAAATATATGATGTTACCAATGCCAGCATGTGTGTCGAAACAGCT
Organism: Ostreobium quekettii; assembly: GCA_905146915.1. NCBI lineage: Eukaryota > Viridiplantae > Chlorophyta > Ulvophyceae > Bryopsidales > Ostreobiaceae > Ostreobium > Ostreobium quekettii. Next base: position 83,872 of record CAJHUC010001045.1, on the reverse strand, counting down.
TGCAGCCGATACCTACCTGACAGAATCGAAGAGCTTGATGCCATTGTGCAACACTAGGTAATTGAAGTTATTGAAGAATTCTCAATTATATTCATTGCAACCAAAGTAATATTGCAACTCCGTTTGTACCGTATTAACTGGTACCCGGGGGTATCGACAACCCCCTACGATAACCAGCCCAATAGGGCTACGGTTACAATAGTGTAGGGGTTAGAGTTGCTACATCAGTACTAGGGTGGTGGCCACCGGTACCTGGGGTACCCCCAGATACCGGCGCTCGGGTGTGGCCTCAAGTACGTCGTACTTGGGGTCTGGTGTTGGGTCCCGGCTTAATGGCCTTCCAGCGCCCGCACTGGGAGGCTTCTCTCACCCCCTGTTGCGCGCTGCCGCGCAACATCTGGTTTTGGAGCCGAGTTCTTGCGAGCCCGGCAACCTTTTTCAGCCCCACCCACCCTTGCGGTGCGGCCCCTCCCCCTCTGTCGTTGGGCTGCTCCCCCTCCCTTCGATCGCCGCTCTCGCTACATCCCCGCCATTTTCCGCCATCTCCATCGCCATGTCTGAGGAGGCGACTTCCGGCCAGGCCATCGGCGACGACGGGGACAATCAGCCGCTACCGGCCGTTTCTGCAGCGCAGCCGGGCAGCGTGGTCTCCACGCAACCGCTCGGCACGCCCCTCCGGGCCCATTCGGCCGAGGGGGGCACCATTTTCGAATAGGCGGGGGGGGGACATGCCCCCCACCTCCTCCCCTCCTCGGGCAAGTACGCCCCCGCCGGTGCGCCCGATTGCTGGGGCGCCCGATGCCTTTTCTCGCAACCCGAACCGCCCTCCTCGCCCCGCTGCCTTGGGGCCGCCTGCCCTGCCTGATGCCCGCGCCTTGGCTGGGCAACTCCTTCCGTTTTTGGAGGAGCATCTCCGCCACATGTTGGCGGGGGTGGGACCCTCTAGCCGCCCTCCCACCTTGCCGAGTTCTGGCCCGATCGCAGCCACCACTCCTCTCGCCCCGGTGCCCATCTTTTCGGTGGCTGAAGCGGGCTCAATCTCCGGTCCTTTGTTGGCAAATCCAGCCACCTTGGCGGGTTCTGTGGCGGCTTTGACTGTGGTCCCACCCGCCTCGGGATTGGCGGTGTCCTCCGGTCTTGGGGGCCCGATGGGTACCCAGATCGGCTCCCTGCTGCTTCCTGGTTCGGGATCACGGGGAGAGGCTTTGGTTGTGCCTTCCCTATCTGCTCTACCACAGGTTGCCCCACCCTCCCTCGGATCTGCTTCCACCGACGAGCTCTCTCGCCAGGTGGTGTTCCTTCAGGGCCAGCTGTCCGCCCTGGAGGCCTACCCTCGCGGTTCAGCTGCTGGCACCCCCGGCTCTCCTCCACTGCCCTGCGGGGTGCCTTCGCTGCCCACCTTCTCTGGCGATCCAAAGGGCGATCGTTGGGACCAATTTCTGGTCCACTTCGATGCCCACTGCCGCCTCTGCCACTGCGACCTGGACGATGCCTACCGCATCAACCTGCTCCCGGTGCTTCTCAAGGGGGCAGCTGCGGCTCACTGGCGCCTACACCTGCAGGCCAACCCCGCACCCACCACCTGGGAGGAGGCCCAGGCTGTCATGCGGTGCGACCCCTTTGCGCGTCCCCCCACCTTGCTGGGTCTGACGATGCAGATCCAGGAGTTGGCCGCTCGCCCCCCTGCCACCGTCTTTGAGTTTCTCACCCGCATGGACACGCTGTTTGGTGAGCGGGGAGCCGCGGGGGCTGCTGTCCCAGAGATCGATCGGATCTTCTGGGTTTAAAGCGGTCTCCCTGAGCCGCTCTGCACCCGTTTGATGGCTGATCTTGCAGGTCAGGCTTGGGGGGCGCAGTCGCATCACCAGTTCCGGCAGTTGTTGTGGTCTTTCATTCATCATGATCCTGCCCTAGGCCGCATTTCCAGTCGCTCTGCTTCCTCTCGTCCTTTGCCGGTGCGTGATCGTCCAGGTGATCGATTCCTGACAGGGCGCAAGCGCCCCTTTGATGGCGCGGATCCTTCCCGCCCTCCGGCTCGCAGCCGTCGTGGATCCGACCTCCCGCCTGGGGATCCGGCTGAGGGTGTGCCCCTAGCAGGTCGGCTCCCCCACGCCCTCTGGCTGGCCACCCGCGCCCGTGGCCCACGTGGAGCATGCGTCTGGTGCTGGGAGCAGTACACCCAGCCCCGCCGGAGGAGCGACCCGCCTCATTGCGCCTTCCAGCGGGATCACCGTCGCCGCTTGCCTTCTCCTGATTGGCTGGTGAGTCTCCCTGCATTTCCCTAGTGGTGCTCTTGGTTGTCTGTCCCACTCAGGATTGTGGCGCCCCTTTTGGGCGTGGGTTCGACTCTTGCTTCCCGCCCGCCTTCCTTGTCCTCGGGGATTCCTCGCCAACCTCTCTTGCCTTGCTGTTCTGATACGGATCCTTGGGGGCAGCTTGCTTCCTTTTTGCTCCCCCCCCTTCCCCCCTTGTCTGCTCCTCCTCCCTGTTCTGTGCATCCCTCTCCGTCTCGGGGGTCCTGCGTCCTCTCTCCCGGCCCTCGATCCTCTGTCGAGTTTGATCCCACTCTCTTCCTTCGCGGCCATTTCTTCGGGCCCGGTGGACCCCCCTGCCGCCCCGGGATCACTCCCTTCTCTGGCCTCCCGCTCACCCTTGGGACCCATATCCCCCTTGGATACTCCGGGTTCTGGCATCTCATCTCCGCTCGAGACGCTTGTTGTCCCCTTGGACCAGCATCCTTGTGACGGGCCTTCGGGATCCGGTCACCCACGGTTCCCTGCCGCCCTGCGCGATCTGCCTCTGCTTACGGCGATTGTTCCCGCGCGCCCCCCGTGACCGCTACTCAGCCTTGGCGCTTGATCCAGTCTGATCTGATCACCCACGGTCGTCCCCGATCGGATTGTGCGGTCCGGCACTCCTCGCCTCACCCACCTCCTGTTTTGGGCTCGGCTTCCTCGCCCGGGCCCTCTCCGGCTCGCCGGGATTGGTGGAATCGCAAGGATCGCGCCATCTTGCGCCCTGAGTTTGTGCGCATTGCTCAGCGGGTGGGCCGCCCCTTTACTCTTGGCGCCTGCGCAAATCCCCTCGGCCATAATGCCATGGTCCCGGATTTCTGCTCCCCCACCCGGGATTTCCTTCGTGAGTCTCTCGCGGGCCACCATGTTTGGCTCAATCCCCCGTTCAGCCGCATGGATGAGTTCATTGATCACTACCTTGCCGAGAAGGCGAGCTCCCCTCACGACACCAGTGCCTGTATCCTGGTGCCGGCTTGGCGCAAGGCCGCGCACCCTGGTCTTTGTGGCATGCATTTGGTGGCTCAGTACGAGCAGGGGATGCCCCTCTTTACCGTCCCTTGTACGGATGGATCCCGCACCCCTCTTCCGGGCATTCCTTGGGGGGTGAACTTCTTTTATGCCCCTCCTCGGCCCGCCATCTGTTCTGCTCGCCAGACTGATGAGGGCCGCTTGGCCCTTTGTCTTCCAGGCCGTATTGCCGGCGCTCCCGCTCAGTGCCTCCTTGACACAGGCGCCCAGGGTACCCATTACCTCTCGTAGCAATTCTGCGAACAGAATGGGATTTCTTACACCCCTCTCGCTGGCGTCAAGGTGTAGGTGGCTTCGGCCACACCGCTCCTATCGTGGGGGAGACGGTGCTCACCGTTCAGATCAAGGCCTATCGGGAACGTTTGCGTTGTGTCGTCCTCCAGATGACCCCCGGCATTGATCTGATTCTTGGCGATGGTTGGCTCCTCCGTCGTCGTGCGACGATCGACTATGGGGCTTGGTCTGTGATCTTGCATGATGACATTCATGATCGCTTCGTCACCCTTCAGATGGCCCCTGCCTCGGCTCCCTCCCGGGTCCCTCGCCCCACCTCTGCCCCCTCGGGCTCTGCCTACGCTCTGGCTGTTTCAGCCCCTCCGCCCCCGTTGCTGAACTACCTTTAGACCAAGCGAGCTCTGCGGAAGCACTGCACGGCTTTTCTGGCGGTCCTGCGCCCTACTGATCCGCTGGATTCGGAGCCCGATGCCCCCGACGCTGCGGGGGAGGGCCCGATCATTGCCCCTCCTGCCTCCTCTGACCAGGCTGATCCCATGCGCATTCAGCGCATTTTGGATCGCTTCCCTGAGGTCTTTAAGGATGCTCTACCTGGCCTCCCTCCCCGTCGTCCGGAGGACGTCGCTATTTCCTTGGTTGAGGATGCTACCCCTATCAACCGGGCCATGTTTCGCTATTCGCGCCCTGAGCTTGAGGAGATGAAAGCCCAGCTTCAATACCTGGTAGAGCGACAACTCATTCGCCCAAGCACCAGCCCCTGGGGTTTTCCAGTCCTTTTTGTTCGCAAGGCGAATGGGACGCTCTGCATGTGCGTCGATTGCCGGGCACTGAACAAGTTGACGTTCCATAACTGTTACCTGATCCCCCGGATCGACGACATGTTGAACATGCTTGTTGGGGCCCGGGTTTTCTCCTCCCTTGACTTGATGCAGGGCTATTACCAGGTTCGCATTCAGGACACCGACTGCCCGAAGACGGCTTTCAAGACCCCCTTCGGCAGCTATGAGTTCCGGGTCCTCCCATTCGGCCTCACGAACGCACCCGCGGTTTTCCAGTCCATGATGAACCGCATTTTTGGCCCCTATTTGGGCCAGTTCGTCTTGGTTTACTTGGACGACATCCTGATCTTCTCCTGCTCCGCTGAGGAGCATGAGATCCACCTGACCCAGGTCTTGGAGAAGTTGCGCGAGCATCAGCTCGTTGCCCGCTTGGAGAAGCGTCACTTCAACGCCGCCTCCATTCAGTACCTGGGTCACATTGTCTCGGCTGATGGGATCCAGGTGAATCCTTGAATCTTGAGCCCTTCTTTTTGTGCCTTGTTTTGCAACCCTCCTCTCTGGCTGGATGAGCCTGCTCACCCTTTCCCGCTGTTCACCGGAGGGGTCGCTTGCGGGACGATCGATGGTTCCCTTTCCTGCTTTGGCTGGATCGGCTGGATGCTTGATCCCCCCCCCTATGGGGGTGTTCTGGGGGGCATTCTTCCCTTCTGTTTTCTTTCCCCTTCCCTTTCTGGCCGTCAAGGGGTTGCGGCGCGCATTGGGTACTACTGCGGCCCCTCTAGGGTGCCCGCATTGTCTCCCATTACTTTGTACGGGTCTAGAGGTACGCGATGCAGCGTTTTCCACGGATTGTAGGAGGGGGGTTGCGCTGGACATGCCACCCCCTCCTTTGTTCATCGCCCCTTGTTACGCCTCTTGTCCATTTTGGGGGGCAGTTCCGGCTGTTCTCCCCCTCTTGTTTGCATTCTCCCACCACCACTTTTCACTGAGGGGCACTTTCGGCGGTTTCGGGAAACGTCGATTGTCCCATCCCTGACCACTCCCCGCGTTCTCCCCGGCCATGCTCCGGCAGCCTATTTTTGGTTCGGGGCCATTCCCCCTCCACACTTTATTCTCCCACTGCCACTCCTCCCTACCAGTGTTTCAAGAAATTCTCGCCGGGCCAAGTGGCCGTCTCTCATGGGCCAACACCCCCCCCTCACCCCTGCGCGCACTTGCTCGTGCCCATTGAGGTCCTTCAGGGTTGCCCCATCTGCTCGTCCATCCTCCTGGCCGGGGCATGCCCCACCGTCTCCCCGCCGGGTGTTCCAGCGCGGTCTGGCCTATCCCACCGCCGATTTCCTCACCCTGCTTCAGCGGACATGCTCCATTTAGTTACATTATGCCTTGGAAGGGGGCGCTCCCCTTCGCTGGTGCATCCCAGCGGGCCCCTGGGTTTTCCCGTGGCCCTCCCTCCTCGCTCCGCCTCACCTCATCTCTGGCTTTCGTCGCCCCCGCACTCTCTTTGCCCCCCGCCCATTCGGCGGGCTCCCGGCGCCCCCCCTCCCACAGTATCTCCTGCTTCTCGCGTCAGATTGCCAAGTCCTGTCCTCCCTTCGGACGCCCAACCCTCTCGGCACACTCACAGTTTGACGTCGCGGGTCGCGACTACGGGGGGGGGGGAGTGATGTACCGTACTAACTGGTACCCGGGGGTATCGACAACCCCCTATGATAACCAGCCCAAAAGGGCTACGGTTACGATAGTGTAGGGGTTAGAGTTGCTACACCGGTACTAAGGCGGTGGCCACTGGTACCTGGGGTACCCCCAGATACCGGCGCTCGGGTGTGGCCCCAAGTACGTAGTACTTGGGGTCCGGTGTTGGGTCCCGGCTTAATGGCCTTCGAGCGCCCACACTGGGAGGCTTCTCTCACCCCCTGTTGCGCGCTGCCGCGCACCATTATGCCCCATGGTGCAAATCATTGGATTCACGGCTTTGCCCAAATAAGAATGTTTCGAAGGAGGTTGGAGTCACTTGCAGAGTTGTGGCAAGGTGTGAAGGTGTGTGATGACGGCTTGAGATGTTATAAAACGATTCTCTATTTTGAAAGGTGCATTATTAAGAGTGCTCAACAAGTTTGATGCTCTGCTAGCACTTCATCTCATGCACTATTAATAGGAAATAACAATATGAATGATGCAGGTTATGTTGAAAATGTTAACCCGGCAGTATTTAAAATACTCGGTCGTCAATCAAGCCAGACCTGCTCACAGTACAGCCCAAAGCACGGCGGCAGCCCGCAACGCATCGACAGGGCCACTGCCACGCTGGCGTTCAAACACGCCATTCTCGCGCAGCGGCAAGCCTTGCCGCGCCGGCTGCGCGCCCCTCCGACCAAGGGTAAAATTTCGACGCGAGCGATTGGCATGTCCTGCTCTTGGCGCCCCACGAGGTTTGCCGGCAAGCACAGCAAAGCGGGCGTTGGGACGGGAGCCAGGCAACCTGAGGTCGCGAACCCAGCCTGGTCAAAAGGTGAAAGCCCCGACCAATGACAAACCGCGCTTGAGCGTGCTGAAAGCTTCTCCCGTGCGGGTTGCAACTCAAGGAACAATGTGGCTCCCGCAACCACCAGGCAGAGCGGCGCGGCGAGACACAACGAAACAGCAGACGGCAGCGCGGCACGGTGCGGCGTGTGGGTCTGCTGCCTCAGTGACGGTAGGTGCCACCATCCTCGCCCCAAGTCTAACCATTCCCGCCATTTGCATCTGGCCCTCAAGCCGCCCGAGGGGCTTAACGGGTGGGGACGCGCATCGCCGATGCGAGGTGCAACAGCTGCAATAAGCGTGGGTGCCGATGGCCCACAACGGCAGGCGAACACTTGCGGCTGTGCATGAAAAAGGACAAAGCAAAAGCGACGTGGGCGCCATGACTGCTATGCAGAACACTCAAAGACCGTGAACAAGACGCCGCAACATGGCGCAAGGTCGCTGGGTTCGCAGGTCACTAGAAGAACGCTCACTAGAGGCTGCAGCACGGCGGCGAGCTGGTCCGCGGCGGGAGCAACGCCATGTGCTGAACTGCCTTGGCCAGCCATTTCAAGAGTGCCGGGTTGTGGCTGGTGCTGGGCTGCGAGCGCCGCGAGCACCAGCTCCACAAACACCACAAGAGTAAGTTCACAAGTTGCGGAAGTGGGAGACCGATCGGCCCCCAAGATCCCACCACGTCTGCCCCTCGTGGCCACCGATCGTGGTCACTCGCAGATGCCCAGATCGGCATACGTGGGTGGCAACAATCGGAGGCACGAGGGGCAGACACCTTGGCTCACTTGGACAACGCCCGGCGCCCAAAGTGCGGGCGACAATGGCAAACGCGTCGTTGCAAAGCGACGGGAGTGGGAGGCCAATCACCGCCTCCTACTCCCCCCGCTTTCGGCCCTTGCTGGCACCTATTATGGCAACCCGCGAACCTAGATTGGCGCCAGCAGAACGCAACAATCGGTGCTCGAGAAGGCCAGGTTCCAGCGGTCAGCTGGAGATCGCGCGGCACCCAGGGCACAGGGGAAAGTGCCAACCGCGTGGCCACAAAGCGACGGGAGTGGGAGGCCGATTGTGGCCTCCAACAGTCGCCACTTTTGCCCCTCGTGGCCACCGATTGCGGTCATCCACGGGCGCCAACTTTGGCACGCGCGCCTGGCCACAATTGGTGGCCACGATCAGCGATTCCGCCAAGCAAAAAGGAAGCGTGCAGCACGCAGCGCCCCGGCGCAAATCCCAAACGTGTTACCGCAAAGCGTCGGTAGTGGGGCCTCAATCGCCGCCCCCCACTCCCTCTTTGCAGTTTGTGCCTCAATTCGCCAATTCTGGTTGCACCAGCCAACGACAAAGAGGCACCAAATGCCCAGCCAAGGCTGGCCATTTTAGCACCCTTTGGCGTCCACTCTGGGCAAGCGAACGCTCCAAGCGCCGGCGATGGTCGGCACTTAGGATCGCCTGCCTTTTGGGATCGCTTGGCAGCGGCGATCACCTGCCATGGCGCCGATCAAGCGGGGTCAAACCTCCAGTCTATCGCAAGGTAGCCAAGGCGCTAGCATCCAGCGCCTGGGCTGCCCCGCCTTGGGCTTCGCTTGCAGCCCTCCCAGCGCCAACACCTTGCCCACGCTATCGTGGTCGCTCATTGACAGACCGGTGCTGATGAAAAAAAACGATAACAGGAAAAAAAACAGCGTTTCATTGCCACGCTGCACCAATTGGAGCACCATTTGCTGCACCGATTCATGCACAAACTGCATGTGGAACAATCAGTGCATCGAATAAGCGACTAAATGGTGCACGACTTTGTGCACCCATTGGTAAGCTATTTCACACACTGACTATTGTAGTTAACTTGTTATTAAAAATCAAGTCCACGTGATTCGATTTTATTGCTATTGAACTTTTTCAACTCATTTTCAAACTCGTTTGTATTCAACTGCTTCTTAAGCCCTTGACAGAACCATCTCCATAGTCCATACGACCACCCGAAGCCGCAACGCCGGGTTAATCAGAGGACGCCGTGTGCGCAGCGCGTGCGGCGGTCCGAGCTTGTAAAGTAACACAAAAAAATTGGATGAGGGGGTCCATAGCTCAAGCGCTTTGTATCCCAGTTAGCAATATCTTAATGCCACCCAATGCACAACCCTTAAGTCTGGTTGGAGGTTCACTCACAAAAAAGGCCCCTTGGCCGCAATTGCTCTACCCACCATAGCCCTCGGGGGGCAAGTGAGGTGCTGATATCAGGGAATCACATTTCTCGCTCCCACCGCACTGTGAGGTTTGCACCAGCTGGCGGGAGCCGTGGGTGAGCATTAAGCCCCATGACATGTGGTGGCAAGTTGCTCCAAGTCATGCAATGCAGGCTCCAATGATGACAAACGTGCCCCGAATGACGCCAAGGTGTCCAAGGGCACCGTGAGCGGCATTGCAACAGGCGTACACGTGGCGCAAGCATGCAAACACAGCACACCACCAAGTGAAGTAGAACACGAAAACAACAGAACACAACACGGCCCAATACGGCAAAAGAATCTGTGACAGATGATGACCCTTGCTCTTAGCCTTGTGCATTGAATTGTGCTTGTGAGGTTCGGAAGGATCTGCAGGCTCGCGAGTCCCTGTGGTACGTGGTGTCTTTGTATTGTGTGTGTTGTGTATTGTCTATGCTGTGTGTGCAATTTACAACAAGACCACAGGTCTACCAACCCAGGTCTACTAGCTTACTTGGATGTCAATCAGGCACCTGATTGTAAATGGCGTGCCCATGTGTCGAAGTACCGCTTGTAGTCTGGGTGGAAGACATCTTGCATAGTTCGATTGAGTCCAAGTTGACAGCGGGGTGGTGCGCATGCCACAATTGACTTTTCGTCCTCTGAAACAAACATCGGAGTTGTTGTCGTCTGTCTTGATCCATTCGTCAACTGATGCCATCAAAGGTGGCAAAGAATAGCAATGCAGCACCAGGCCGGGCCACGATGGGATCAGCTGGAGTACAACAAGTAGAGAAGGCATTTGAAATGGCATGGATAGGGGAGTGACGACATCTCAATGTTCCATATTTTCTCTCCCTAGGTTGCCCAACAAGAAGGGGAGCCATCGCATTTAACCACAGCCTAGGGGTCGGACATGTGGGGGGCAATCAGATCCTCCCCTTTGGGGAGCAGAATGGCCCCAGACATGAGGTCCATTGCACCAATAGTTGCGAGTGACAAAGAGTGAACATGTCGAAATCGGTGTGTGTGATAGGTGGGAGGTGGTTGGCAAGCGATTGAGCATGATTTTGGGTTGTGAGTCCTGGAGCAGAGTTGCACAAGCTTCTATGCCCTCGCTCCCTCCCCCCAATGGGTGGAAGAGTAAGGACCATTGGTCTCAATCGACCTACCTAGGCAAATTGAAGTGAATAGCAATGGTTCAACCATCAACCAAATTGGGGCCATGGGAAGAGGTAGGCCCTATGGGTCCACAATGCACTTATCACATAATACGTGATTCTTACAGTCGATCAAGAGCGAGGGATTCAATTTCGGGAAACTCAGTGGTGGATTTTGTCTAGCACATAGTTAGAGAAATCTATGGATGGGAAGTCAAGGAGAAGCTGGGCAAGTTCAGAATAACCACGATTTTTGCAGTGCAATCTAATGCGACCTCAATTTGTTGGAGCAAATCTGGTGACTAAGGGCCCATGACAAATCATGCAATAGTTTTTGTTTGCCCCTCAGTTCTGTCCATTGTTATGCTTGAGGAACATTGACAGACTGGAAGGGGATGTGAAGGTGGTACTTCTAGGTGGAGTGGGTGGGTGGGGGGCGGGGGGGTGGGGGGGGGTACAAAGAGTGCATTGCCAAATTCCCTAAAGCTCGAAGCCCATCATCGGTGGTGAGACCAGGCTGAAGGTAGGCCGCTTGTTAAGCATTCTTGGAATTCTGGATGGAGACTTGAAAGTGTGGGATGCAAGCCATGGCGAGGAGCAGGATTCGCAGCAGCCATCGGGGTCTGAACCACACGAGTGCCAAAGCCAACCCATCGCATGTGCCTGCACACCAGACTTTTAGTCAGCCCTGAGCAGTTTCCTTTGTGCTCTTGAATCCCCTCAACCCGCCTTCCACTGCCTACCACCTTGCAACAGATTCAAGTGGCTGTGCATTCGAAAGATTCGGCACCTGTGCCTTTACCACAGATGCCCCACCTCTCACAGGCTTCTTGCTGATGTACACAACAGTGCCCTGAAGCATTTCCTACCGCTTTCAAGACCTAGTTCACATTTCTGCACCACTGTGCCAATCACACTGTGCGGTGGACCAGGACAAGTGGTGTCATGCCTCATCATGTCGTGACAGGTCATGTCATGTCATGTCCTGACACTGCCCATCCTATGCTGATAATTATTGGAAAAGTGAGTGCCGTTTATGATGTCAACGCCTGCAAGACGCCAGGGCTTTGTATTGACCTGGTCAAACAAGTGCACTCAATGCAATTCAGCCCAGTTGCCCCAAAGCTCATAGGCATTCGGCGAAGAACAACTCCACGATTTCCTTCACACAATCGAAGCAAGCCCCTGCGCCCTTGCGCGCAATAGCTCTCGACGCCCGCGACTCAACCCAGGCCAATCCTGTTACCCTCCACGGTCATCCAACAGGATACCGACGTCCCAGCATCGACGCACGCTGCGGCTCTATGGCCCAGGACATCGTCAGATATTAGCTCCGCTGCGATACCTTCGATCGCGACAGTGGCCTGGCGAGTTGCTGAGTTGAATTGTTGAAGTTGAAGTTGAGCTGTTGAAATTGCTGATGCAGCTGGGGCGTGTCTCGGCCCATCCCCCAAAACTGACAAGGGGTCTTACGCCCTCCGTCCTGCTGGGCCTGGCCTGCTGGGTTCCCAGACAAGTGATGCTTGAGCTGTTCGGCAGCCCACAGTGTGCCCGACATAGCCTCGTTGCTCCCGGGTCTGAATGCGCTCAGTGCACGGATGCAACATCTCGATCCCCAAGAAACTTACCGGCGGTGGCGGGTGGCTATCTCCCGAGACGGCCAGTGAAAGATCACCCGATACCACGCAAGAAAGGTTGAAGAGTATGGCCCTCAATCGACGTGGGAGGTGTCGCCACGGAGTCGCGGGTCGCGCACGACCTGCCCGCTTGGGGGGGGGGCGTTTTGGCGGGCGCCAATTTCCGCTCGCCCCTTTTGATGTGCGCTTGGTGCAATGATGGTGACATTGGATCTTGATGAACAGATAATGGACCGCTGTGCACGACCGAAATAGGAAGCTGACAGGTACCTGCTTGCCTTGTCGTGTAACTCTTCGTGATAACAGCGACTGAACGACCGATCAATCGTGAAGCGATGATCCATCCGGTACATCGTCGTTGGGAACCTCCGCTGGTGTCTCAAACCTTGTGGGATCTGTATTTACAGTTGCAACACGTTCCTTTCCTTCAACAAATACTTGGCACTGGTTTTCTGGGGCAACTAGAGCAGCCGAGGACTGGTCCATTACCTGGATCATTTCTTGTGCCCATGCTGTATTTAAGGATGCATGAAGCCATTCCCTTGGTTTTGCATAGTACATCATGATTGTGAATGACAAATTGATTCCAGAGTGTGCAGGATTGCACTTGTGCGCGATTGTGTGAAAGCGTGTGATTTCCGTGTTCTGTATTCAGCGCTGAGGCTGAAGCTCATGAGCGAGGCTGGGAGTGGAAACCGAACAAAATAAAATGTGCGGACGGGAATTTTATCGACGAATAATTGCCATTATAATTAAAATAATTTAATATTATTATGATTTTGCCATTATAATATTGCCATTTGGCGGCACTCGCAATCGCAATGCCTAGGCTTCGTTGTGTGCGAGTCACCGACCTGACAAACTGCCTATGGCAATGTGCAATATGCTTGGCCCTGGGCAAAGAAGACAGCACCCTATTGAAATTGCCCTCAAAGCCACTAGCCCGCCGAGCATCCGGAAGAAGGCGTTGGAACTATTCTTGGAGGGCGTGCAAACATAAATTCCGCATTGCTTGATCACATTCGCGGCCACCGTCTATGGCTGCATGGCTTTCCAAATCACGACACGCAACTACATGTCCCGACTTAGGATCGCAGCATCAATAGCATCCGCTTTCGTCCGTGCTGCGTCGAACCAGACTTGTGCGAGCTCCACTGAAACAGCCAGACCCCTTCGAAGCACAACGCATCAAATATGCCAACACTGAATCCCATGCCGCGCATCCCACCACCGGTGAGCAGATCCCACTTGAAAGCCGACTGCTTGAAAACACCAGGTTCACAAACGACTGTCTCAGCCCTCCTTTCCCAGTCTCTCCTCTAACAACCACCTCTTGAGCTTGAGCCTCAAGTCCCCCGCAGTGATCCGATATTTAGGCCACCGCCTGCCGCCACCAAACTTCCACGCGCAGCTGCAAAGGCCTTGACAATCAAAGATCTACCGCCACTTCATCCCAAAAGACAACAAATCCACTGCCGTCAACGCCCAAGGTAACGCCGAAAACTCCACTTGGCTGCACACTTTTCGGTCCCTTTGGCCTGCGCTTGGCGCTCTAGGCCGCATAGGTGCCCGGCCCGGGCACGTCGCTGATGTTCTTCTTCAGGCGGATCTGCGTGCCGAAGCTCCAGGAGGAGGAGGTTTTGTTCACGGCCAGCGGCTGGCGCCCCACGCAGGAGCGCTGCGCCGCGGACGTGGGTCCCGGGGACACCAGGCCGTAGCTGCACTTTTCATGGTCCTTGGATATGAAAACCTTCTTGCAGCTATCCCGCGTGGAGGAACCGAACTGAGGGGCCGGCAGGGTGGCCTTCCTCGACAGGACCTGCAGCGCTGGTGATGAGTCATCACAGACCTGCTCCGGAGATTCGCACGTAGTAGAAAGGCTGGGTACAAATGCAGGAGGAGTGCCATTCACATTGCACTCCTTAATATGGCTGAAATGCTAAAAGCATGATTAGCGGCAATGTAGGCAATGTAAAAGGCCACAACATCCGCATTCTGATCCCTGGAGGTGACATCGTTTATCTATTCTGCGTTTCAATCTTGATTTCGACTGAGTGCTGCATCATTCAATTGAAAATACATGAAGGGTTGAATGCCTTGACTGTTTTATCAAACACATGCATAGTTAAATGCCGTGGCAGTATTTCAAAAGTCAAATAAATGTCTGTGAGAAAGGCTGAATTGGAATCAGCGACAATTGCCATCAGTATCACGATGTGCAGGATCATTACGGATCCCAGCCGGCATGGCTTTAGGGTTGAAAAATGCACACCGCGGCCTGCAAGACGGAAATAGAAAAGAATGTCTGTGCATGTTTTAAAGTGTTTATTGCTGTGTATACTGGTGCCCATCCTTAAGGTGTACTGTTGGTGCAGGCCCCGATGTCAGCTTTGACATTCATCTCCCTTCCCTGGAATTCCAGAATGCAGTGCACAAGTCTTAGCAACCTAAAATTACTGTGCGAGCCGTCTAATCCCCTAAGGATGACGTCACTCAATCTGGAAGTGCTGCTAACATAGCATAATGCATGTCACAATTCCGATATGATATCCGTGAAATTGGACCGCGGTGGCGCAAAATGTGGCGAATGATGTTTGAGTGACTGCGCATCGCGCGGGTATGCTGGATCCTTGGATATATGGGGAGACTTATACACCAACAAGGAAGCTGCCAATGAACGCCTCAAACAACTTGGAAATTTGTACATGCTACAATGCATTAACATCCTGACTTAAAGCTGTCGCCTTAGATCAGGATATTCGACGGACAGGCGACGTCCTCGACGCCAACATATCATCAATTGAGCATATTCTGAGTATGACTCCGGTTTACGGAAAGTGCCCATATTCCACTGGTCTGCATGTCCACGCCGGGGAGAGTCCGGCGACAACCTTCACTGGTAGAAATCATGACTTTGCGATGCCAGCTGCGATGCTATTTTGACACAAATTGATGACGTCACAGTGAGTGCCATGGCATACAAGAAGCTGCGGCGGCGTCAATTTGTGTCCAATTGCTTCGCAGTTGGCATCGCAAACAGGCTGCTTTCTACTGGTGCGTGCTCCACCCCAACTCGCCTGTTTCCCACAGGCCACCGTGTTCTCGTACTGCCCCGCCCCCGGAATGCCCTTGGCGCGCTGGATGAAGTCGTAGTTGAAGCGGCCCTCCATGCCCACCCTCCAAGATGGGGAAGACAGTCGGTTGGAGGTGGACTGCCTCCCGAGGCCGGGTGGGATGTTGTAGACGCTGGGGCCTGGGGAGTCGTTGCCGAAGTTCACCTTCTCATGGTCGGTGGAAATGAAGACCTGAGGAGGAGGTGGTATCGCGGGTTGGTGCTGTGCGCTTGTGTGAGGGTTGCTTGAATGAATACAGGCCAGCTCTTGTTCATGTACCCTATGAGCTTGATTGAGTACGGTTGGTTGCTTGATCTTCGGGTTCACTAGCTAGTGAATTGTCACTAGGGTTTGGTCGAAAAGTTGTTTATACCAAGGCGGAGATGAATTCGGGAAAGGAGGCCATGTTTAGGTGTTTAAGTGGTGTCAAGAGTGGCGGCGTGTCCAAATCAAACCAAGGCTTGACCCCCACTGAACGAGAAGGTATGTCTTGCTGAGGTGCTTTGAGAAGGACATCGCGACATGAAGCCGATGAAACAGTACAAAACAGGTATCTCACAAGAATGCTGAATACATGGATTCATGAAAAAGTCATGAAACTCTAGAGCGAACTGTGTTTCAATACTGGTCATGAACCACATACCACATTTTGGCATCTAGCTTCACAACTATTACTACCTTTGTCTGCATCAATATTTTGTTATTAGAACTTACTCCTGCACATGTAGCATCGGGGAGTGCTAAGCAATCGGTATCATTCGTTGGTCGACTGTGGCTACACATGCTGCAATAACTATGCTAAGATGGCTCCGGCGGTATCGAGGTGGCGGAGATTTGCGAGCCATGGTGCAATGCGCTGCGTAGCAACGTCGCTTTATGCAGAATTTACAGCAATTCTGAGCAATCTCGCGCGGCCATGTTTGGACTGAATCTGCAAAGACCACACATTTCTATAGGAAGAATTTCGATTTCGATCTATCTGCTTTCCTCGGAAAGCTCTTACTGCATTCTTCTCCCGCTGCTCTGCCAAAATCTTGCGACTTTCCAATGCAAGATTCTTCCGCCGATTTTACCAGCACCCAGTGGCTTTTCAAGTGTCACTGTTATCATTGCAGAATGATCGATTGACAGTAATTCCGCTGGAAGTTGCAGCGCAAAAAAAACATTGCATCAGCAACACTCACAAAACCGTTCCCCAGTGTTGCAGTTCGCGGCCTTATGCAGCCACCCACCTTGGCGATGTCATCGCGGCTCGATGTTCCAAAGGCCGTCCGCGGCGCCGTGTCTCTCGTGGAGTCCACCTGACGCCCCACCCCCGACGGGTTTTTGTACGCCCCAGCCCCGGGCGTCGAGTTCTTGCTGGCCAGGCCCGACCTCATTGAGGTTCCGAACCGAAATGTTGGGGCGGAGGTCTTGGAAGAGACGTGCTGCTTGCCCAGCGCGGATGGCACCTGGCATGTTCGAGTTTCCGGGGTTGGATCTGCCGCACGTGACTTGTCGAGAGGGCCCAGAGACAGGGTGTGAGGGGCAACGGGCGCCCGACAGTGCCGACAACATAGTTGCTTTCTTCCAGCTATCAAGCAGCTGGAATAGCTGCCGTATGCTCCCGCCTCAAAGGAATCAAACAACCAAACTACCAGCGAAAGCAGCTTTAGTAAACAAATTGACGAAAAGGAATGCGTGCAGAAATTCATGAGCTCAAAATCAAAAAGTGGATAAGGAGGAAAACGCACAGAGATAAACATGCAGACCAGTTTCTGTCGAAAAGGGCGTTGAGAAAATTACCTGGTAAATCGCTCCTTGGGAGTTGTTGCCACCTGCAGACCGGCAGTGAGCCCGGTCGTGCTCTGGGGACACATACCTGTGAAGGTCAGGCAACAGCTTAAATTCGAGAACCCCTTTTCTGATGCACCACACTTTGTACACGCACACCATGCATTGGCTTCAGCGATGCGGCACTGGATAGACCGAGTCGATTTGAGAAACTTTGCACGTCAGATGTGGGGGCGTTCGTTGGCTCCTGACTTCGCCCCAGAAAGCGGGTTCAACGGAGGGGGGCGGCTGTCACCGATTGGATGCTTGCCGGCATGCTAGCGTGATTGGATACCGGGGGCGGCGGCGTCGCCGTGCCACTGCCCGTGACAGAAGAGGCGTTGGCGCCGGGACGACACTGCTGTGCCTGAGATTTCCTTCTCCACCACGCGCTAGTAGAAACACCAGTGTTGCGATGCTATTTCGACACTCATTGGCACCACAACAGTGTCTGCGATGGCATGAAAGTAGAGTGGATGGGTTTTTCGTACGGCCGTACGGCGGAGCGTGAACGCTGGCGCTACACGTCAAATATCCGCCAGGGGCAGCGATGTCTCGAGACAAGGGCAACGTCCCAACACCAGCCTGCTAAGAAGCCCTTCCCAGCCCGTGGCGCACCCACAGCAAGAGCGAGCCCCCGATTCTCAACTTCGGCCGGCGCTGCCCGGCAGTGCGCTCTGCGCTTTCTGAGGCTGCCGGCGGCCCGCGTCTTCGAGCGGAGATCTCTGTCCGTGCCTGGACGCCCCCGCCCCCGACGAAGTCGAACAGCAACAGCAAACCGCGGTACACGATATGGCTCACATACGCCACCGCGCGTCCCCCTTGCTTTGCCCGTCTCCATGCGGGCTGCATGGCCAGGGATGAGCCCCTTGCTAGGTCGGATACCCCCCCCAGGAATGGTCGGCGCGAACAAAGCGCGGACACAGATGTCGGGCACCAGCGTGATCCGCTCGAGGCGAGGGACAGCGGCGCGCCCGCCCACTCACGTCTTGCTGTTGTCCCTGTGCGCGCTGCCGAAGCCGTAGTTGGGGGCCGTGCGAGTCCGGCTGACGGGCTGCACACCGAAGCCGCTGCGCAGCCGGCCGGTGCCCTTCCCGAAGAACAAGTCGTCCCCCCTCCTCGCCGACGCAGCCATCTCGGAATCCGAGTCCAGCAATCGGTCCCCAAAGCAGGAACGGAGATCTTCCCAAGAGCCGGCGGGAAAGCGCGGCGCCCGCGGCTTGCAGCGCCGAGGGCCGATTCGCCAATCCCGCGGCCAATTGATCGACCTCCGAGGCGCTGCTCGGTTGAAGGATCCTGGGATTCCCAACCCTGCCTGAGCCCTTCGAATCGATGAAAGCCAGTCTCTTCGAAATTGGGCGGCTTGGGCCAGGCGCCCTGGGGCGGCGATCGGCGATGGTGGGGGGAGGTTTGGCTGCCGCGGGCAAGGGGAAGGGGTGGGGGGCACTGGGCGGAGGACCAAGGAAGTTGACGTAACGGACGGCTATGTTGGCGGGGAAGGGGGTCTGGCGCGGGCCCCGAGGCGCGCTGTCCAAGAAGGGAAGGGGGTGGGGCGGGGTGGGGTCGAGCAGGGCTGGTGTCGGTGCTTCCTAAGCACTGGGCCGTCCAGTACATAAGAAACCTCAGCGCGGGGGCCCTGAGCGCTGTATGATTGTGCTTGTTGAGTCCTGGACCGTCCAGTACTTAAGAAGCATCAGCACGAGGGCCTAGAGGACTGTCCGACGGTGCCAGTTCAGTGCTGGACCGTCCAGCACTTAAGAAGCATCACCACAGGAACGCTAAGCACAGTTCGACGGTGCTCGTTGAGTACTGGACCGTCCACTACTTGAGAAGCGTCACAACGGGAAAGCTGTAAAACACTGTCCGACGGTGTTTGGCAACTTTGCTGCAAACGAAACTGTGTATGATCGACTCCAGTGGGTTTGTGGCTTCGCTACAACGGCAAGTTCAAGCTACCCTCAGAAGCCTCAGGACAGCATAATTGAGGCCCTCAACCAACCTTACGCTCTGGCACCGTTTGGCGTCACTGCCTTACGATTTTTTTTTTCAGGATTAGGGTATGGGTATCTTACACCAGGGCGAAGGGTTTCCTAACGAAATGCATGAACTTGTATGAAAACATTTCTCATTGCCTGGAAACATGTTATCGCTGTGTTAGCGGTTGTGGACCCAAATGATAGTAAATAAATAACCGAATGGGTCGAGTTGTGTTAGAATTGCGCACTCTTGAAGGAAAGGCCGTTGATGCGATTCAAACGGCTCCCTTTGGAGTGCACACGGGAAGCGCGAATCCACGATCGCCGATGCTTCAACGGGCTGGCACACGGCCAGACGCAAGGCCACGCCACACGCAAAACGCCCAGGGCTTACATATGTGGTCACCCTTCTCACAGCAAAGAGCCTCGCCGACGGTGGCAACGACCCCCGCAACCGAACCGTTCGAATTTTCTTGCACCCACAGAACTTTCCTTTTCATGTGGCAAGGATCATCATCCATCATCAACCAGCCAGAATGCCTTGTAAACTATATTCTCGAAGTGCATACAAGTCGCACACCATTACGCATAAGTGATCCACCCAGTGAAATGGTGGTCATTATGCGGTGTTGCGAACAGCACGAAATTTCCCAGAAGTTACATTTAAAGTAGTACATTTAATGTAGATTACATTTAATGGCTATTAGGTCCTTGGCGAACCTTGCGAGCAGCCTTGGTATTTGTGCCGTGAACACAAATCGTACCCATTTTTGTATGCGTAAAATAAGTTTTCACGTTTTACTCATAAAGAGGGCGCAAAAATACGTAAATGGAACTTAAGTACAGCCCCTGTAAATGAGGACAATATATAGAGATTGGGGGAGTCCGGGAAGTGGCATCAGTCGTGCTGGAATGGGTAGAAGGCGAACTTCTTTCCATGCCGTCGTTGCCCGTTGCCGAGGGGGAGGCAGGCACTGTGTTGTGGGTGTTGGAGATGGTGGAGGACTGGTCATTGTACGCGCCTTTCGTCGTGTAAACTGGTTGTGCCAACGAGCCGAAAACCATAAAAATAGCCATAAAAATAGCCATAAAAATAGCCATAAAAATAGCACTTTTTGCAAATTCGCATTTTGGGCATAAAAATGTAAACACAAAACCCTGCGTGCGCGATACACCGCACTGCGAGTACAGGCAAAACAACTATTTGCGTTTATAACCAATTAATTGCATGCGCAAAAAGTCTAAGCGTCCAGGTCACGCTTGCCCTGCATGACGACGTGAGAGTCTCCTCAGGCATTCAAATAAGGTTGTATGCGAACAATCGTCCCATTTGCAACTGGAACCAATATTCCAATCAAAACTGGTATCACTTCAACACAATTTGCCTATCACTTCCATATCAATTCCCTATTTACACATACAAGCGTACTTGTATGGACCTTTGCAGAATGTTGCAGGGCAACTGGCGGGCCCGCTAGTAAGCAAGCATGCCAATTCGTGTACCCCGGAAATTTGAGTACTTGTATAGTATACAAGCAGGGCTTGGGGCAGCCAGAATTAACTAGAGACCTGTGAGATAGGAACGCTCCTATCTTACAAACCACGCGGTGGCGTCGTCAGCTCCCTTGGTGTAACACAGGTTTCATCATGGAATTTTAGCAGGAAGGTGCACTCCCACCAGCAAAATAGCTAGCTGCATTCATCTACAGAATTTCTGGATTGATTGTTTGCAATGAGCTATAATGTTTCTTGATTGAGTGAACTCTGTCCCATAGTTCCGACCATCATTTGTACCGTGTCTTCCATTCGGCTGAATGCTTGCAATGACGACCCTTGGCTGAAACACAGGTTGTTTCAACTTTTGCTTCGTCTGAGTTCAGAGTACGCCACCACTACAAAGTACACAACACCACAGCGCCCAGAATCACCATGGAGTACACAATCACTACAGAATACATACACAATCACTACAGTGTGCACAGTCACTATAGTACACACAATCACATGGACCGCTTCTAGCGAGAAGACAACACCACAAATCGGATGCCCCCCAGTCGTCACACAAATATCCAATACCCTTCAATCCCGGACATGAAGGCCATGAAAGTCATTTTCGGGCTCAGGGATTTCATGTTTCCTTTTAGGTTTTAGGTCCCTCGTACCCTTCACGATCCCTTCACGCCCTTCATGGCCTTCATGTTCTGAAATAGTATGTACCAGAGGATAGGTATAGGCAGGCTTGCCATCTATGTTGTAAATGCATTTTGTATTTACGTGGTATACGCGTTTCGCGTAAAAATACATTAGTACACGCTATATTCACGCCGTCAATCATAAGCCTACGTATATTCTTATATGCCGTTATATGGGTAAATTCCCATACATCGGTATATTCCCACACATCATTATATTCTGATATATCGGTATATCGGACTGCCCGAGTCGTCAGCAACGGCGCGGCGTCCAAAACGCATGGCCGTCCGCCCGAAGCCCGACCGGCGCCCCACCCCTCCTCCCAGCTCGCTTGGCCTCCAGCCAGAGCGCCCGCCCACCCCAGGTCATGAAACGGCGTCGCAGCCAATCTGAGGGCCCCTTGGCCGATGGCGCATCCCCCCCCGCTCCCTCTGGAGCCCAATCGGCGTGGATCGCATCTCTGGGCGTGAACGAGCAGATCCCAGCGGTCGACCTCAGGCCAGCCTGGGCGGTCTCGATCCATCCCTGCGCCACGCTCAGCCTGAGGAAATTGAACGAGAAGGCGGAGAAGCGGGGCAACTTGGGCGGGCGCAGGATCTGCGATCCGATCGAAGCCTTCACGAGCACACACGTGCTGAGCCTGGGGGAGGTTTTGAGATTGGGCCTGGCGGCAAAGGCGAGGGCACAGGCGACGAAGGCAGGGGCGGATGCGGCAGGGGAGGACCAAGCGGCGAAAGCGGCCTTGGAATTGATTGCGCCGTTGATCGAAGCCACGAGCGGGACGTTTGAGTTTCAGGTGCCCAGGCACCTGAATGCCCTGCCGGAGGAGGGGGGGGAGCAGGGGCAGAGGGTGATCTACTACGGCGTGGAGGGCGGCCGGGAGCGAGGGCTGAGGGACCTGAAGCGGGTGCTGGTGGACCTGGCGGCGCGGGGGTGCCTGATGGACAAGAACTCCGTGCACACGGCGCTGGAGGTGAGGGCGGGTGGCGGTTCAAGAAGTCTGCAGCAAGTGCCTCGACAAAAGCACCTGTAAAGTACATCGAAAGTGCTTGGACTTGAAGTATGTACTGTATTCTCTTGTCGTGCAACCTATCAGTAAGGCGGGGTGGGGTGGGGGGCGCCCAAGGGGGGAGGTTGTGGGATTGTTTGTTGCACCAAAATAAACTGGACGCACAAGGGGCACCCCCTCCAACGCAAAGGTGTGCGGGGACTTTTACCTACGCTGTGAGAAGATGACGTGGAGTCTGCTGGTGCGAAGCGACGAACACGCATCGCAAGGAGCCCATGGCGGACACCAGCAGAAAAAACTGCCTGTTTGCAGTGACGACTGCGATGCCATTTGACACAAATTGATGCCACCACATCCACTTTTACGCCATCGCAACCACCGCGATGGCAACATTTTGTGTCGAAATGGCATCGCAGCTGTCATCGCAAACAGGCCGTTTTCTACCAGTGGGACCCGTGGCCGGACGCATTGGCGTTGGACGCTTTGGGCGCGCACGGTGTTTGAGATGGCTTCCAGGCACAGGGGAACACTGACGGCGCTGTTCGCTTGCACCTGCGCAGCGCGCCCGCCATTCCTCTTCCCCTTGGCCTCAGCAGGGCTTACCCTCGCGAGCGCGATCTACCCCTTCAGTAATCACCCGTGCGCGTATGTCATACAGGACATGCCCTGTAGAACACTGGCCGGAAACAGGAAAATGAGCCTCTGACCGACAATGTCGACCTCCGCCGCGCTGGAACGTCTTGGTTCCCAGGAAGTCCCTGCTCAAGGGAAATGCAGGGAGTGTGTGGGGGGGAGGGGGGGCTCTCCATGAATGAAGGGGTATTGGGGCCAGTGGCTGGCACAGCGGGGGATGCTGGCAGCCTGTCAGCAACACATAGGTGGCTGATCGACACCTCGACTCGCTGGGCAGATAGGGGGGGCAGAGATTTTACTAAACTGCTGTTGGGACGGTGTGGCTTTGTGGCCAATCGGCACCATGCGGCAAGCAATCGGGCGCTCAATCAGGTCCTCAGTCTGGTGCGCAACGCCAAGAGCGAACAGACGTAACAAATAAGCTCTGGGTGGCGGGTGAAGGCCACAAGCCTTTGCATTGATTGCTGGTGCGCTCACTCCGACAGTGCTATATTTGTTTGCTGTTTGTTCCTCACGTGAATGCATCGACACAACGTCACGGCATCGACCAATGCAGTGTACGAATCCAGTGGAGCACGAGGGGCACGTCCATGCCCACCTATGCCGCCCAAAGCGCGCCTCCAACTGAGGGCTCCGCGTTCGTTTGCAGTACCCAGGTGGCACACCCGAGCAGGTGCTCGAGGGCGAGGGCAAGCAGCAGGGCGTCACCCACGGCGGGCGCATCGCCCTGGCGTGGGACGCCTCCCTGGACGCCGCCGTGGCGCTTTCAGAATCGGGCCAGCCGATCACCAATCCAAATCTCGACCCCCTGAGCGTGCTCTGGTACGATCAACCCGCGGGGTACGACAGGCCAACCAGCGACGACTCCAACTACTGGGCGGCGCTTTCCGTTTTCGACCCGTCGTTGATCGACTGGGGGTGCGGGGTGGGGCCGGACACCGCTACTCGCAGAGCGTGGGCGGAGAACACGGAGATCTGGTCTGCCCTGGATATACTCACGGTGCCGTTTGCCAGCGACCACCCCAATCCCGCCTACAGAGACTACAAGCGCAATCCGGCGGAGATCAAGAGGGCATCAGAGCTGACTGGCTATGCAAACCTGGTCCTGACAGCAGCAAATCGAGGGCTGGGCAAACGCGCAAGGGCCGCGCTGAAGGACCTGCGAAACTACGCCGTGTACTGCGAGGAGGGCGTGGTGAACGTCAAGAACGCAGGGCTGAACGTCGTACTCAATCAGCGCAGCGTGGACGAGGGCAGGATATCCGAGGAGGCGTTTGCGGCTTTCGAGAGCATGGTGGAGGCGTTCCAGTCGGCGCCGGGGTGGCGGGAGGCGCCGGCAGTCGGCTGGGAGAAGCTCAGGGAAAGGGGAGTCATTACTAAGCTGCAACTCGAGGATTTGAGGCACACGGGGTACGTGAACCAGAGGCTGCGCACCATGGACCCGGATGTCCGGCCTTGGACGCATTACTGTCCCGGCGGTGTGGAGACGGACACCTCCAGAGACGGCTGTGGCCTGTACA
This sequence comes from Ostreobium quekettii, assembly GCA_905146915.1. NCBI lineage: Eukaryota > Viridiplantae > Chlorophyta > Ulvophyceae > Bryopsidales > Ostreobiaceae > Ostreobium > Ostreobium quekettii. Next base: position 59,762 of record CAJHUC010001045.1, on the reverse strand, counting down.
CGAGGCCGGTGACTGTGGCCACACTGGCGGCGAATTTCATCGCCAACAACTACCCGCGCCACGAGCTTGTGAAGGGGTTCGCGGGCCAAATGGGGGGGGTGATGTCAAAACCGGCTGAGCACCCAGCCAGGGTGGCGCTGGAGATGATGATTGCGCAGGCGGGGTTGAGCAAGGGGGACGTGAGGGGAATGGCCGGCCTGATTGCTGCAGAGTTTCACGGCGCCTTCCTTGACCTGCAGACGCCGTACTTGTTCAAGCAGCTGCGTGTGCCGGACATGGAGGGGGAGGGGGACCGGGAACGGGTGGAGGCCCACTTCAAGGAGTTCAGGGGCGTTGTGGTGGACCCGGGCCTGGCGCGCGACGAGCTGGTCGTTAGGATCAAGGAGATCAACGAGCGGTTCAGGGAGGTTACGTACACTTTGGACGGGGCGGAAGTGAGGGGAATTCAGCTGTACTCGCCGCTCCAGGGCGTGGAGGGGCCCAAGGGAGCGCCATTCATGCCTCCCTTCGTGGGCCATAGGCACCTGGCGTTCTTGGTGGGCAGCGCGTACAGGGACACTCAAGGTAGCTGACTGATGAGAGTCAAACGTAGGTCATGGTGAGGGCCTGGGCCTGCACGACTTGGATGCGGGTTTGAGAATGTGGCGCAGCAGAAACGCAATGTGGTGAACGCGGTCGAGGCTTGATGTGTGTGAAGATACGGACCCAAACACGATTCCCAATGGTTTGCAACACGACGGCCTACGCGATGCAACAACACATACCAAGGATACACACCACAAGAATGGCCACTGACTGGCGACCACCAGAACTCCATAATTTCTGAAGACTCTAGGGGCGACCAACAACATTCGGGAGCCACAGGCCGCGCCACACACCGGGCCACCTGCTTGCTCCATCTAAGGTTCTGCTATCGGCGGAAACTACCTCTAATTGCTCTCGCCAAACTTGCCAAACGACGTTTGAAGTTCGCACCACCAACGCTCATCCAGTCGTGCAATGCAGGTGCCACCCTCGATACCCCCCACCCCACCCCACCCCACCCCCACCCCCACCCCCACCCCCACCCTTTCAGGAAACTACAATTCAGATCTATTTTTCTCCATAACGTCACTTCAACAGTGCGTCATTGAACATATAATTACAGCATATGTTGCGCAACAATCAACGGCCGAAGAGTCTGTATTCCGCGCTCTGTGGCGCGTTCCAAAAGCGTTGGACGATGCGCTCTCCCAGAAATCCAGACTTCCAAGAATCAAAGAATCCCAAATCGTGTTCCAAACAAGCCAAAACTAACTGCGGCTTCGAGCCCATGGACTTGGACCAGAACAGACCTTAGTCCATCGGCAAGCCTCAAATTACACAAACAGCACATCTCAACATCCGTTGACGTTCAAATATCGCTCACAAAGCTTAAACGATGGAGGACTTGGACATTGCCACCATCCTCCCAGGATGAAATCTCTCTCATACGACTCCAAAAAGCACACTGCTGTGGCAATGCTTCTCATAGATCCCTGGGGCCCCATTTTACCTCCAAGAGACAAATGTGACCAAAAGAATTCAGCCACCACGGATGCAGGCGCAATGCGCGACCGTGCCCTAGGCCCGCTGGTAGGGAATGGTCACGGTAGGGGCATCTTTCTTGAGGTATTGCTTTGCTTGGGACTCCATAATGATCTGCTCGAACTCATCCCCGTCGATCGTCTCCTTCTCCATCAACACCTCTGCCGTCTTGTGCAGGATGTCGATGTTGGTCTGCACGCACAACAAGGCGTCACAGACGCTGGAGAAACCGTGCGCTTCCCATCCCTGCCTCACATTAGACACATCATGCACCGAGTACATCAACTGCAACACACAAACGCACAAGCTGTCGCCACACACCTGAATCAAATCCTTGGCCCTCCTGTAGGCCCGCTCCACGAACTCCTTCACCTCTGTGTCGATGATGTTGGAGGTCGTCATGGAGAACTCCCCTGGCTGCGCCATCTGCTGGCCCAGAAACGTGGGGCCACTGCCGCCGGACCAGGCGATCTGTCCCAGCTTGTCACTGAAGCCAAGCTGGGAAACCATCGTCCTGAAAACAAGCCCGGAAACGCCATACATCAGAATACATATTACAGAAACGTGAATTGCTAAAATGCGAAAACCTTCCCGAAGTGAAAAGTTGAAATATGAAGGCACGCCTGCTGAACGAAATCAAAAGCTGATTGTTCGTTGAGAATTGGGCAAAGCAGAGCCGATTCTCAGCTGGAGCCCGTCAATCCTAGCAGACCGGATGGCCCAGGACGCCAGATATAGAAGACTTGCCTAGGAAGCACCACTCAACCCTGTTTGCCTCATACAGAGGCAATGCAGGGCAGCAGCCATTCCAAAGTGGCAAATCGAGCATTATCCTGCTGAGCAGCACCCAATTGGCAGTCCAATGGGGAATTTTCAACACATGCCTACACGCTGGAAACGGCATCACAGTTTGATGCACTGCACCACATAATATTGTGGACTGCACACGTGCACTGTGCCTGGTAAACGTACACCATATTAAGAATGTAGGGTAGTAATGGACCCAAAAGACGAAAATGGACAATATCATGAGATCGTGACCACATGTTTTGGGGTCATTTTCAGATGCGAATCCGGTGCAGGTGCGTATGCCATTATACTCGATTCAGCACCAGTTGAGAACTGTTTGCAATCAGCAGTAGCTATGGCACATGTAATTACAATGCGACACTTCGCTTAACTCTCACAACCAAAACCCCATGCGAAGGAACATCAGCCGCCTGGCAGACAGCAGTTTCAGTGCAAGCTTATCGTTGCCCATCCTAATTCCAAAATGCTCAAGGCGCTGCAAGGAAAGCACTGCTGGGCACTACAAACTGGGATATTCAGCACAAAGCCTAGCTGTATATCCAGTCACGTGCATCAATAACATCTCTTCGCTCAGCGTCACCTTGCATGAGGGCAAATGGGCAGCCTTCAATTCACGAGAAAACTAAAGTGGACCTCAGCATACATGCAGAAAATCAACGAGAATGAAGCGCAACAGACCATAGATTAACCAACCAGTGCGATTTCCCACCTAGCAATGCGGGTGACTTGCTGGAAGTCATTCGACGCGCCAGTGGTGATGTCCTCCTCCCCGAAGATGAGCTCCTCAGCAATGCGTCCACCGAGCGCCACTGCCATCTGGTTCTCGAGGTAGGTTCGGGTGTACAGGCCACTCTCCAGGCGCTCCTCACTTGGGGCGAAGAAGGTCAAGCCGCCAGCATTGCCACGGGGCACGATGGAGATTTTGGTAACAGGGTCGTACTCAGGCATCAATGCTCCCACCAATGCATGTCCAGCCTGTAGAGACGAGCAGATTTCAGAGCCGTGAGAAGCAACCCAATTTGCAGAAGAAACAAAACAGCGAATAAATGAAGATGCTCCATATGTCCCGGTGTTACCAGGGCAAGTTGGGTATGAAGGATCAGGACCAGTGGATCTTGGCAGAAACCAGTGCCTGGCACAACCTCTGCAGGAACCAATCACAAGTCCAATGTGTGACTCCCAACCATCCATAACAACTGCAACACATTGAACCAAACGGCAAGGCTGGCAAAAACAGGCAAATGCGTCAGTTGAGGCAACCAGAAAACAACACACTTGTCTGGACATGTGCCTGCACTGAGTTCAGATCATCACGTACAGTCAGTGTTTTGGGCAACAAAAGACATTTGCAATGCTTGGTGATGAGCAAACCACACTTAAGCCAATAACAATGCAAATATGGTCCAAGTGAACACTTGGGAGTGCCTAAAGACCGGTTCATTGTTGTTATCTGCACCAGACAGTCCTCTACTCCCATCAGCCCCCTTGGCCGTCTACATGCCCCTCCCACAGTGTATGCATGAACTGCGAGGATAACCAAACCTGAAGTACAAGAAATCGCATATTGAATTGCAGCAGTTCTGCAAGAGTTTGCCTTTACCTCGTGATAGGCGATGAGCTTTTTCTTAGCATCGGAGAAAACGGTCGTCTTCTTCTCAGGTCCAGCGATGATGCGCTCCAGGGCATCGGCGATCTCCTCTTTGGAGATCTCCTTCAGCTCCCGGCGAGCTGCCAGGATCGCCGCCTCGTTCATCAGGTTCTGCAGGTCGGCGCCTGTGAAGCCTGGGGTGCGACGCGACACCTTCTCAAGGTCAACGTCCTTGCCAAGAGTCTTGCCCTTTGAATGCACCTGCAAGGCCACGGCGTTTGTGTCTCACAAATGTTGACAGACACGGCATCCTTTCTTGCCCACAATGCAATATGGGGGCAAGTTGATAGATAGGGTTGCCACTTACTTGTGCAAGTATGGTTTTGCTTGGCATCAGCTGTCAAAGGACAACAGCTATCGGCTAAAACATGACCCTCAAACAAAACTTTCGTATCTTTCAGGTGTTGGCAGCCGCATAATGATCCAATGATTATGCACTGCATGCCACGAGGCCAAAGTTCTGCAACAGAGCCAACTTGGTGTGAGCACAGCCAGAAAAAACGCATCCATGTGACAGCCAAGTTCTTCGCTGCCTACATTTGACATCGGATTCTCGTAGAATGAGGGCACACTCTGTGAAATGGTGGCTTGTGAAGATTTTATGCCTGCAAACGCCAAACATTTTGCTCTGCAACTTTGCTATGTTACATGCGACTTTTGCAATCACCATCACTCCATGCACGGTCAATCCATTCCTTCAAATTAAAGTTACACATCACCAAATCTGTCAACACACTATAAGATGTAATGACCCCACTTTGTTCTGAAGCAACAGCTGCATTCAGAGAGGAATTTCACACACCTTCAGGATTGCCTTGCGACCATTAAGGTCAGGCCGGTCCACTGTGACCTGCCTGTCAAAGCGGCCTGGCCGAAGCAACGCCTGGTCCAGGACATCCGGCCTATTGGTGGCGCTCAGCACGATGACACCAGTGTTGCCCTCAAAGCCATCCATCTCTGTGAGCAGCTGGTTGATCGTCTGTTCACGCTCATCATTGCCACCGCCGAGGCCAGCTCCTCGCTGGCGGCCAACAGCGTCGATCTCATCGATGAACACGATGCAAGGGGCCTTCTCCTTAGCCTGGTTGTGGAGAAGTGTGCTCATGAGGTCAACCAACAGCTTTGTGTTCTGAACGGCTGTAGGTGGAAGGTTATGACGATGTCAAATAGTGCATCATTTGGTATCAAGTCAGCCAAGGCCGAGTGCTAAATATATTAATACAAAGGAGCACAGCAGGCAAGCTTTCCTCGTCCCAATTTTGACAAATCTAGCAAATCTAATCAAATGATTCATCATATTCCACTGCATCCAAGTGACCCGGATTTCACCTCACCTTGTCAAAGAGGTCCCTCACTCGAGAGGCACCAACGCCCACGAAGAGCTCCACGAACTCAGATGCCGCACACGAGAAGAAAGGCACGCCAGCCTCACCAGCCACAGCCTTGGCCAGAAGGGTTTTACCGGTCCCAGGGGGTCCAACCAGCAGCACGCCCTTGGGGATCTTTGCCCCCAGGTCTGTGTACTTATCCGGATTCTTTAAGAAGTCTACAACCTCCTGCAGCTCAAGCTTGGCACCATCGACACCCTGTCCAGTGCAAACATGCGAGCTTAGTGTCGTTTGGTTGTTAATACTCAGACTGCAGTGGCAATGAAGCTATGAAGTGCTGCCGTTATGGCTTCCGGGGGATGAGAGGGATATTCTGCTAGATGGAAAAAAATTTGACTGGAGAGACTAGTATCTAAGCAGGTGCTGCACAGCAAACGAATCCTGACAAGAACTTAGTCTATTTCCACTTAGCTGCAGACTAGAAGACTGACGGCACACAAACATCTGCAGCTTTCTCTTTCTACATGTCCACACAAAGACAGGCCTGTCTTCCATGGCAAAACACACAGAAACTTAGGCAGTTCTTCTGCCAATGGAATGCACACCACACAACTTTGCACACTTAAAAGCCTGCAGCACAGCTTATTGTCCGAATACTCACCGCAACATCAGCAAACTTAACGCCTGTCTCTGGAGTCTCCTGGAACTTGGACTTCGATCGGCCAAAGTCCATCGGGTTTCCTGGGCCCAGCGGCCCGCCGCCCTCACCAGCCCGCCCACGGAACAGCAGGAAGAGGCCGCCCAGGGCCAGCAGCGGAAACAGCAGGTTGCCCAGAAGCGCCACAAAGTTGCCTTCTTGTTCGCCCTCGGCCACTGAAATGTCGACACCATTCTTGGCTAGGATGTCGACAAGGTCAGGGTCGTTGGGCAGCACCACAGTAGCCCTGCAGCCAAAGATTGGTTTTTCAAAAAAAAGGGTTAAGTTTACAACAACAGGCAAATGTGTCTTGAAGTGGACCTCAACCTGTGCAGGCACATTAACAGCCTTTCCACACGTGCCATATTTTTTTGCATATGGAAACAACTGGGGCACAAGCCCCAGTAATGTCAACAGGATCAATACACAACACATGTGCGTGCACAACAGAAAGCAACACACAAAACAGGTGTGTCTGCGGAAACAGCCAACACTGCAAACACACTTACACGCTAGATCGTTCTGCTCAATTCCCTGCTGGGCCCAAATCACAACACGGCTCTTGATTCATGTTGCCATTCGTGCAATGCAAAGCACGCCAAATTGACACAGGTCCGGCAGGCACAGACCCAGAACCGGTCCTAACCAACCAAACAGGACACACCCAAAGAACACAACAACGCCAAAACCAGCCAGAAAAAACAGAACCCAAGAAGAACAGGGAAAAAGAAAGACGGAACGAATCCAAGCCAACAGAAAACGCGCCAACAAAAAGGGGAGCCTCGCGGAACAGAACCGTACCTTCGCCCATCGACGGCGGTGGCCTGCAGCGCGGTGCCGTCCTTGCTGAACCTCACGCGCTCCACCTTGCCCGCCTGCACGGCCCCCACGAACTCCGAGTACCGCCACTGGTTACCCTCCGGCAGCTTGTAGTCCGGCCCCGGCGACGGCGCCTCGAAAGTGCGCAGCGAACCCGCCGTGCGCTGCTGCTGGACAACCTCGGATGCCGTCTGAGGCGGGGCGTAATCTGCGGCGATGGCGGCGTTGAATTGGCCCGCGCTGGCGAGGAGGGCCGCGAGGGAGGCGGCGGGGAGCTTCTTGACGAGCTCCGTGGCCAGGTCGCGGCTCTGCGGGGCGATCCAATCGATTACGTTCAGCTCCTCCTTCAGTTCGTTCTTGCGGGATTTTCGGGTCAGGGTTGGCACGCAATTCAGTTGAATGTGTTCGGTTGGCTGCACAAATTTCGGGTCAGGGATCGCAGGCAGGGGGTTAAGCCGTTCGATGCTATGCAATTCTTTTTTAACAAACAGCTTGCGATCTTTCACGATCTTTGTGTTTGGCGCAATGGGACAAAGCCGTGCAACGTGCGAATGTGAAGGGGCCAGCGGGCCGAGGTCTTATGAGCACCTCTGCGAAGGAAGACTAGACTCTACGACGAAGAGCTGCGCGTGCAATGGTAAATCTAGGCGGGTAATCAGGCGTGAGGGTGGAGCATGAGGCAAGAGGAAATCCAGAAGGAGGACTTGTTTGCAGCAAAGAGGATGGGGAGAGGATCTTCGACTCTGTGGCGAGCTGCTGCGCACACATGGCCAGCATCGCCCACAATCGCGCAATCCAAGAACCAGCAAACCCGGGGAGCCAAAGCGCCGCAGCGCGGGGAACCGCCACCAAAAAAGGCATCTACTCCTTCGCCAACACGCACACGGGGTGCCTGCGCACGGCCATCCGCTTGGCGCGGCAGCGGACCGCAAGAGATCCTGACAAACAGCGCCGCGCATCCGCTCCTTCACAGACAGGCACACACTGCGCCCGGGCGCAACCCGCCATTCGCCACAGCCACAAGGCACAAAACATCGCGTAAAATTCCCACCCACCTGTTTCTTCGCCGAGACGCACACGGGGTGCCTGCGCACGGCCCTCCGCGAGACCCCCAGCGCCCGCGCCAGCATCTTCTCAGCACTGCGCGTCGGCGACGCCGATCCCATTGGCGCAAACCTCTGCCCAACCGACTGCATGGCTGCCGACCTTCGCCGCACCGATCCCCTTCCCTGCCTCTGTCGCTTGAGAGGGAGGTCGCCTTGGGCGCTTTGAGGACTTTGCGCCTTTGCCACGGACGGGGAAGGGGAGTATCGCGTTGGAGTGGTGGAGGTTGTGGGTTAAGGGCTGGTGGGATTTTTGGCCGCGGGGCGTGTGCGTGGAGGGCGTGGTGGGGCGGCTGTCTGCCTGTGCTTTAGTCCGACGTCATCGGTCGCGGGGGGCCTCCGGGACCGCGTGTGGTGAGCGTGACCTGCACCTGACGTGTGGCAGCGGCGGAAAATCTTCAGCACGACGACTGGCCCGTGCGCGACCGATGAATTCATCCTGTGGGATGACTCCAGCTGGACATTGTGTTGCACCCATGGCGTCCCTCTAATTCCTTTCATGAACTGATCATGGACACTGCTTCGCTCGGCCAAAATAAGGAGCTGGTGGCCGCGTACTTGCCTTGTTCTGTAAAAACGGGAATAATGGTGACGATACATCATGACTGTGAGGGCGAGCGTGTGGTTGATGTATGATATATGACATACGGTGTATTTTTATGGTGAACATGGTGCTATGGTGAATGTGCATGGGGGACAATGGGGACAAGAAAGTGAACATTATTGCAGTGGCTGTCATTTAGTTGATACACTCATCCTGTAATGCATCTGGCTGCGGCCTCGCTTTCCGTGCCTGGGAGCGACCGTGCGTGAGAGCACCAAGGTGTTCGGTCAACCTGGTAATGACAATGCATCATCACGAAGTCTTACATATCCAGGATAGTCGGTAGCCGTCAACTCCTGACAGGTTCTCCGATAAACTCACTGACTGCTGTGACTGGCGATTTCCCTGCAAAACTTGAAATCCGCTGACGGCCAGAGGAGGCCGGTCTGGGGAGCGCAGACGGCATGGCTCGGGCGATGGTTGGCGGCTCCCCTTGAAGAGTGGGGAACCGGCCGGCTGGGGCCTGGTGCTGTTCCGGCGAGTGACCGAATTGCTGGGTGTTTACCTGATGAACTTGTGCTTGGAGAGTTCTGCTTCATCTTTTGCAACACAACATCTCTGCTGCGGAGCTGGCCAACGCTTGTCAGGTTCTGCTTCCTTTTCCAGAGAACAGGGCGCAGGAAAGGGTGGGGCCTGGGTGGTGGCAGACACCGAAGTCACGCAGCCGTTTCTGTGTCACAGGGGGAAGCGACGGCAGCCTGCGTTGCTGTCACAAAATTACTTTGCGACAAAACAAGCCGTTTTGGGGAGCGAGGTTGATCGATTCAAATCCGGACCAACCTGACAAATGAGCGCAACTCACTTGACACCCACTTACCTGTGTGTCATTTCTCCGAATCGGAATTCATTGAATGAATTGCGCGATAATGCCCATGAATGCCAGTGCGAGAATATATGTGCACGACGGCAATTCAGTTTGCCTTGTTCATCGCCACACCTGCAACTGGTTTGTTAACGGAAATTCGTCCCCAATCATTGTCACGTGCGTTCTCCCATCCAACAACGTACTTGCGCTTCACTCGCAACGACAAAGCGAAGACAGCAATTCAACAATTGCTCCCACCCACCCCTCCCAAGCTTTCAAGCCTTGCCATGTTGCTAGATGATGCAAAAATTTCTCAACAAAACAGGAAAAGGAAACAACTGTGATCAGCAAAAACAACGATTACTTTGCATTCATCAGGACAATTCGTGGGCCAAACGCACTTAAAGAACCTCAGATGCTGGAAAATCATATGGCTACCGCACCGCACACCATCCAAAGCTTCGCAATGCTTGAACAAGCCCGCCTTTGCCGGCGCCCACCTCCCAGATCGCTCCACATCATCTTCTCACAGCACGGGAAAGCAGTCTCGCACACACTTGGTCAGGAGGGGGTGCCCAGTGCATGACCTGTTTCTCTTTCTCTTTGCAACAAATCCCTTGGACTACACAAAACAATTCTTTAAGATTTGCTGCAAAGAGGAAGAGAAACACATCTGGGACGCCCCACGTCTCAGATCGCCCCTCAGCTCATCCGAATCCTCCCCCCCTTCCTTGTCGGTTTGCCGGGTCCCCTCCCAAACCGTCTTCCCTACTTTCGATACCCCCACGTCCCTACAGCTACGGCCCAGATTCTGGATTTGGCGCCACGGCCCCCTGCCCTCCCAGTACTTACCGCCATACTTGGCCCCAGTACTTTAACCCCCTCAACCCCCACCCCAAGCTCCGAGGGCCAGCAGGCCAGACCCTGCTCGCGCGGAGCACCCCTCTCCGCGCGCTCGGAAAAGGGGCCTCAACTTGCAGCTCTCACTGCCCGCCAGCGACTTGAGACTTTTTTGAATCTTTGCAGCCGCCGTGGTGCGATCGGCGCGTGGCGGGGGCGATCCGGAGAGCCATGCCCGGCCTCTTGGGGAGCACCAGTCCCGGTAGCCAACTTTGATGGAAGGGAGCGCCGGCGCCAGGTGGGCGCCTGTGCGGTGATCCGACCCAACTGGGACGAGCGATGAGTAATGGGGGCGGGATTGGGCGAGTGAGGTTGCTGCGAGAAAGGGGTTGGTTGTTCGGCGTGTGGGGCTTGGCGTGCTCGGCTGCACCGTGTCGAGATGTTGGCGCAGCTCGAGTGTGATTCGACGAGCGGGCGCGCCAAGTTAGGACTATGGCGACTGGATAGAGGCAGGGCTCCACAGTGGGACGAAAGTTGGGTTGGGGCTGGGAGATGGCGCGTAGAAATGCCGAACTGTCGAGGATGCTGGCATTTGAGAGCAATTGTGAAAATCGTGCTGCAGTCCGCGGCGTGCGGCGCCGCGCTGGCTGCGGACGCTCTCCCCGCGGGTCGCACTTTGCGCTCCCGCGCGTTCCAGCGCCAGAAAATGGTCCGTGACGAAATCTCCTCTCTGCCACTTACCGCAACACGAATGGAACCGCGAGCACGCGGTTCCAGACGCGCTGGGCGTCCCGCCAGGCACCTTTTTTTTTCGGATTCTTTCGGCGCGCGCGTTGCCGAGTGGCTTCTGAAGTCACTCGGCGTTGCGCAGGGCGTCTTCGAGGAGGAGGAGGCCGCCGGCCATCACCAACCCCGCGTTCGAGCTGCTGTGTGACACTCCTGAAGCCAAAAGGAGGCCCTCGTCAGGTGCAGGGCGCCCCGACCTTCCTACCCAGGCGTCCCTGAGGGCCTACGTCGCTCTCGACGTAACCCCATTTCCACTCCACCACCCTCGCACTGCTTCCTTTTCTTGTGCTGATTGTGTTGTTGTTGAGCTGAATGAATGACCAGGTGAGCAGAATGAGCGGGTTGATCCACTGCAGCGACTTGGGAAACGAACGCGGTGGCCAACGTGCAAGTCTCTGGCGAGTTCAGCGCGCAGCATCAGCGTTGTGGACAGTTTGAAGGGACCTTAAAATGGTTCCAAAAATGGAAACAGCAAGGAAAACATGATAATTCAATGGGCGCCACTGAAGGGCATGCTCTTGTGAGACTCTTTCAGCGCTCCAGGAGATGCTGAATTAGTCTCCAAACGCTCCTCCAAATGGCATCTTGATCCATCCTCTGCAGTTTGTTCCGAATGCCGGGAAGTTGGGACGATTCGCAGTGAGCTGATTTGCTGCGACATCACTGTCTGCTAGGCAAACGGCGCCGAGGAGCCAAGGACCAGGGGGACCAGCCCGCCAGGAGGCGCAAGAGCTATTCCACTGCAACCAGGGGACGTGGAAAGTCTGGACAGGTGGCCGAACACAACAATGCACCCATTTTGGGAGATGCTGGCCCCTCTGGGCAGAGCTCAAGCACGCGCTCCCTCCAGGGCGCACGGCCGCTGGATGCAAATGCATTGGCAGACTTTGCAAAGATGCAGCTCTGCTCCAACGATTCTGGAGCACCATCAACAGACTGTGCCAAGGCGCAGCTGTGCTCCAACGAGTCTGGTGTGGTTTCTGTGGCAGGTGGTGAGGGCAAGGCAGGGCAAATGCAAAGCAGACGCCCTGCATGCCTTGCCCAATCGAAACCTTGCCCAGAGATGGAAACTGTGGGAAAATTAGACCCTGGACTCTTGGGCAAATGCCTTGCTGGGCCCATGGTTGAGCCTCCAGTTGATCAAGCACCTGGAAAAGCAGATGGGACGCAGCATGCTGACCTTCCAGCGTGTGGCGAGACCCCAGCGCCTGCTGCTGGCGCAGGGAGGGCAGATGTGCAAGGACCGAACACCGAAGAGAAAGACTCCCATCCTGAGGCTGCATGCATGCCACAGATTGAAACACCAGCAGTGAGGAGAGCCATGGGGGCTGCTGGAATGGCTTTCACCACGGGGAGTGGGCTCAGTGAGTCCCCTTACGGTTCTGATTTCTTGGCCAAGATCGACTCGTTGGAGAGAAGGGCACTGAGAAGGCACAGCATGGCGAGCGGGGAGGGTGATGACACTGCAGCCTGTGCCCTGGCGTACCCTGCGCGAGATTCGCCGAATCCTCATTCAGGGGACAAATGCGCTGGTGCAGGGCCCCTGACTGCCTGGTCAGGGCTTCCTGCGTCTGAGGCGGGCAATTGTGTGGGTTCAGAGAGCGCAGCCCAGGTTGCAATTCGTCAAGGTCCCCATGGAGTGCCATTGACTCATGCTCAGATGATTGCAGAAATGCTGGCATCTTCCCAGAAATCTGATTGTGGGGTATCTGGCCTGGATGTGGGCAGTGCTGGGGATGTGGCCGAAGCAAAGACGTCGCTGATGAAGATGAGCTCAACACCTGGGAAGCCCCCACGTGAGCACCGCACAAAATCTGGCACTGGGTCGCGTGTTGTAAGCTCTCCTGTGTTCACAGTGGGTCAGTCACCTGCGAAATTCGCTGCCATTCCGCTGAGCAACAAGCAGAGGCGCATCTCAAGGTCTGGCGCAAACTGCCATGCACCACACCCGGCAGTGCACAGTGCACTATCCAGTCCAAGTAATGGTGCCATTGGCACCCACCTGGAGCTGCAACGTAAAACACCAGCCTCAGGCGGAGTCGGCGGCCTAGGGGAGGAGACGCCTGAGGATCAACAGCTGTGCCAAGTGGGAACATTGCCTAAGGGTGGCCGCTCCACCACTGGGCAGCGATTGGAGCCGCGGAGCTCGCCACAGACTGCAGATTTTCTGGCGTCGATCGAACGGCAGATGGGGAGGGTGGACAACATGACACAGAAGCACAAGAGCATTGGCCTCTGCCTTGGCGAGTCCATGGACACAGTGGAGTGCCAGCTGCCTGGCATCCCTGGCAGTGCAGCACAGTGCAGTGCAGTGATGCAGTGCACGTTGCAGTGCAGCGCAGCGCAGACTGCAGGGGCATGTGAGCGACCCCCACAATCGATGGCTGTGCCCCCTGCTTCACCCTTCGCCCAAGGCCAAGATCAAGGTCGCAGCCATGGCCAAACCCAAGATCACAACTGGAGGTCCACAGTGGGTTTTGTGAGTGCGTTTGATTTGCGAAGCTCATTTCCTGAAAACATTCCACCAGGCTATGATGCGGGTGCCGGGCCAAGGCAGATAGGAGGCCATGGCATCCAGGGAGCTCTGGAGACGCCTGTGATCGTTGACAGGATAGTTGCAACCACATCGGGTTCCGGAGGGTGCCGGAACGGCAGCGCCTGTGCAAGTACTGGCTTGATTACAAGCATTGGAGTTGAAACAGCCCTCAGGAGCTGGCGCCACATCCCTGGTGGGGCAGGCCAGGTAATGCACAACCACAGGCCACATGCACCACTCAGCTCTGCTGATAGATCTGAGGACATGGATGCCTCTGCCCTGCATGGCAGCTGCAAGGCTGGTCGCCAGCCAGGACAGCCTGAAAATGCACAGATGGACGCCAAGAGGTTTCATGCTGTGGGTCAAGGTTTACAGGCAGCTAATAAACCCCAGTCAGGTCATGCTGAGAATGTCCTCAACAAGCTGCACTCAACAGTTGGAGAGGAAGAAGGGCCAAACATGGCCAGCTGGGGCAGATCAGGCCGTCCTGAAAGCTCCATTGTCGAAATGCATCCTATTGCAGCAAAGGAAGAAGAGCGCCAGGCTGCTGTTGGCCAAAGTGACGTGTCCGTGCCAGTACTGGGTGTTGGAGGGAAGCTTTCTGGATGTCGTGGGCTGCCTGATGGTGGGGGAAGTTCAGTCCCTGGTGGGTGTTCAGCTGTGGGAGCTGCCAACAGGCGACTGGAGGCATACCTTCCAGAGGTGCTGTGCAGTGCTTTTCGTCAGTCTGGCATCAACAAGGACCTGTATGACTGGCAGGTGCGAATTCCATTCATCACTCTTCTGAATTTTGGGGGAGGTGCAAAAGATGTGCATGTGACAGTGCTCACCTGAATACCTCACCGCTTGGAAAAACGTTTTCATTGTTGTGATTATCCTTATCCCTCTGTTTTGATGTGCAATAGTGGCCAAATGCAAATGGTCAGTTATTGTTGCAATTTGAAATATATGTACACCATTTGCCAGAAAGGCTGCTGTTTTTGTTCAAAATTCCATTCATTTTTTGGATTGAAGTTCTTATTGACTTCAAATTGAACTAGGTTGAATCGAAAAAGATTCTGGGATTGGTTTTGGAATTTCTAATCTTCATGACGAGTCTTAATGCCGACAACCAGAGTGCCTCTGTCGTACTGGGATTCAGGATGTATCCCTGTTCATTTGAAACCTCAAATTTGAATCCAGCTGGAGTTCCAAAAGTCAGTTCAAACTCAATGCAGCCCAAATATGTAGATTCAACTCAATTTTCAGTTTAGTTTCGAAAATCGCTGATGTTTGACGAACCTCAATATCAACAGGCGGAGTGTCTCTGCCGTCCTGGGGTCCTGGATGGCAAGAACCTGGTGTACTGCGCCCCAACCAGTGGCGGCAAAAGCCTGGTGGCGGAGATCCTCATGATGCGGCAGGTACAAAGACGTACCAATTTCATTCCACAAGCATTCTGTGTAAGGGTTCCTTGTCTTTCCGCAAAGGTTTTCTTTGCTTTGTGAGGTCCTTGTGGACTCCCGAAAGAACTAATATTGTCTTATGATCTGAGTTCAATGGAGGCACTTGCAATGAATGGTGTGTCGTTGTGCACAATAAATACTGTGGACAAATACAATCTGTTGTTAGTGGGTTTTGTACACAGAAGGAATGACCACAGGATACGTGCCCTCATCATTTCCTCAGTGTTTTGTATTTTTGCTCCTCCAATGTTGGAGACAAAGTTGTTTCAAGATGCATGCTAGTTTGACTATGTGCCGCAGTAATACAGGCGCTGTGACCATCGACGCCCAAAATATGCAAACAATAGCAGTGACTATCGACTGACTGATTGATGAGTTTGTTTTGTTGTTTCGATGGATGATTATGTTTGGAATCTTGATGGATTGATGGATCTAATATTATGATGCATACTGATGTACTATTGGATTCTGTTTGGGACAGTGATAGGCAACAGGATTAGTGGCCTTCAATGCGTTGTTTTAGTTTTAGGTGATTTTCATCCACACCCCTGATCGTCATCAGGATTGATGTACCTTATTGTATTAGCTGATTTGATTTGTCGGCTGATTCTGATGGGCTGACTCTTGGTACAGGTGATCGCCACAGGCAAGGCTTGTCTGCTGGTGCTGCCATTCGTGAGCCTGTGTGGCGAAAAGGCTGCGCATCTGGAGAGGCTCCTGGCACCGATGCACAAGACCGTGAGGGGTTTCTATGGGTCACAGGGTGGTGGGGAGATCTTCCGTAACGACACAGGTAACCCCTTTCTTCAGAAACAGCACCTTCTGTCTCATTCTTGACAGTAGTGAATAGAATATATGGTAATAGTAATACTATTAGTAATATTTTAATGGATATACTAGATATTACTAATACTCTAATAGAATATGGTTCTTAAGTCTCTATCACCTGGAGGGCAACTGATTAGGGATGGAGGCAATGTCAAGAATCGCAATGATGAAGTAGTAAGCTTGAATGTTGACAACGACGTGTGGAGGTTTGGTTCATTGAATCTGCGCTGTGATATATGCGCAGCTGTAGCTGGGAGGAATTACTTGTCCTCTCTGACTGCTGTTTGTGTGTTGCATAAATGGTTGGCATGGAGAGGTGTGTGGCATTGATAAACAAAACACACGTTGTGGGTGTGCAAGAACTGACACTACCAGACAAGCCCTAGGGCTGTTTCTGCTATTCTGTGCATTTAGGAGAATGGTTGCACACAATAGTTGTCTACCAATTACATTGTCACAGTTGTGCACACATTTTGCAGAGGCACAGTCAGTTAAAATGTGTTGATGTGAACACGTTGCATGTCTCCCTTCAAATTTGTATCTGTGCTCGTCTTTATCACTCGACATGGCCTGATAGTTGAAAGGGCAGTAGTTGGTCATGTCTCTTTCTTGACAGATGTAGCAGTTGAGCAGTGTACCTATTAGGTACGAGACATTGCTATGCTTCAGCAAATTTGATCAGCACAGGCTTTGAACGCCAGATGCGGTGACCTGATGCAAGGGCACTGCCATGCGACAAAACCCTTTGAAACACCGGGACAGTTAAGCAGCACTAAATGTCTTAATTGAATTGAAATAGTGTACTCTTGCGTTGTATGCTTAACTGTAGTTCAACACCAGCACCCCAACTAAATTAAGCATGAAGTTGTGTGAACCACCTGGCAGTCACATTACCTTGCCACAAATGCACAGGAACGGTCAGCCCAATGCTGCACGGAACTCGAAATTTGCACACGGACGAATGCGGCAGTGTGACCAGTTCGTCATAGTCATTCCAGCACCCATCGATATGGTTAGACATAGTGATTGCAAAGCTCAGATGGCTCAACCCTGAGCAGTAGCATGACCCGTATTTGCTAAAGCCCGCTCTTGGGCAAGAGGACAGGCCGAAGCCATACAGGCAGTATCAGTCACCGTTTGTCCTGATGACTCGACTCCCTTTGAGTATTGGCATTGGTGTGCAGGCGCCCTTGTGTGCACCATCGAGAAAGCAAACATGCTTGTCTGCCGAATGATAGAGGAGCAGCTGCTGGACAGGCTGTGTGTGGTGGTGGTGGATGAACTGCACATGGTGGCCGAAGATGACAGAGGGTACCTATTGGAACTTCTGCTCACAAAACTCAGGTATGCTTTTTCGTGACTGCACTTATCTTTCTGCTTATGCAAATGGCTGCTGTTTGTTGGACAATAAAAGATAATCATTTGAGCAGCTGATTTTAAGTGGCTCAAAGTAAACCAGTGCCTGTGGCGAATGAATTGCAAGTGGGGGCCAATGGCGACTGGAGATGCTTGCTTAATTCAAGCACTTGTTTATTGCAACAATTCTTTCCTGTTCACGCATGTGATGGCAGACCAATATGTGTCCATGGTGTCAGTGCACCACACTCCAAAGGCGGAGGCATCATGCAGCCAAAGCTCTGCCAAGCGAACCTTGCTCATGTATGCGATATGGGACGAGTCAGATCCTGTCAATTATTCTTTTGCCCCATACCTCTTGCTTCACAGTAACTGCTTATCAGTGTGTGCTGTATGCACATTCGTCAACAAGCAGGATCAGTAAGGTACTACTTTCCATGTCAGCACAGTACTAGAGGTTGCTGCGCATTGAAGGATAATGTATGGGAACACTAAGTGGGACATTGCACCTGAGGGAGCAAATGAGTCAAGGTGGCAGATGAGCTGCTTGGGGTGAGAGGCAACAACTGGGACAGATCGTGGAAATCCTGTTCATCGTAGTCACACACGTTTCATATCAAATCCCTTTCCACGATGACCACCATACCTGCGATGGCATGCGCTGCAACACATCAAAATCGTGATTCAATACAACGAAGGGAATGAAACCAGGTCAACTCAATGCGATGCTGATCTGTAGTTGTGTAGAATGGAATGTTATGCTATGCACGATGTATTCTAACATTAGGTCTCTGTGTCCCAATTGGCAGAGTCACCAGGAAGATGGGCTCACAGCACTTGTTCATATTGCTCGTCTGCATCTATTTTGTTGTTACTCTGGCACTCTCCTGCTCTGCTGGCAATCAGACACATGCATGTGTGCCATGTCATGTGAGCAGATATGCCACCTTTGTGAACGATCAAGAAAGTGAGGTGCCGAGGTCGGAGGGCTTGCAGGTCATCGGCATGAGTGCCACCATGCCAAATGGTGCTGACGTAGCTCGGTGGTTGGGGGCAGAGCTTTATGTGACAGACTTCCGCCCCGTGCCCCTGAAGCGCATGCTCTTGGTGAGGAGCAGCAGGGGCTGCCACCCTGCAGCCAAATCCCTGAATTTCTATGTCGAACTCATGCCGTGATGCACTCACAGAAAAAATGGCCATTCTGCACAGTGTGTTAAAGAGAATGATGTTAGAATGGTGTTGAGTGTTGAAAATCGTGTGCTAGTGGTGCAAGCTGCACTAATAATGGACCAAAAGGGTGTTGATAATAGCGCAACTGGGCTTGAGTATTCCATGCTATCCTGCAGTAGCAACGATTTGGCTCAAAGTCACTGAGGAGCACATGAAGTCACTTCAGTAGGAGCAGAGTGTACTTTGTACTTGTATTGTGTGGTTCCTGGGCCTGTGGACTGCAATTGGATCCTGTCCATGTTGGAATGGCATCCTGTTTGCTCGTGCACTGAATTGTTGAATGTTTACAGGAAAGTGGACATCCTAATTTCAGCTGTAGAATTCCAACCGCAACGTTGCTGGATTTGGTGCAAATTTTCAGTGAAATTGAGATCATCAACGTCAGCTAGCTGAGAGGAATACATGGAACATCATTCAGTGATTGAAAGAGCAGTGCACAGTGCCCAATTAATTTCACAAGTGAGATTGGCACCGGCTGGTTGCAGCATCAATGATAGTTTAATCACTTTATCATCATGATCATCAATAAGTCTTGTCAAAGTATTTGCAACGAAGTTCAGTAAAGAACTGCCTGTGGCACTTTGAGTATTAGTAAAGAAAGTTCAGCTATCACAAGTGTGCATAAATAAATTGTGCTTGTAGCACTGTTAACTGCACATTCTGGTGCATGTGGTGTTGCAGATTGGGCGAGCACTCAAGGACCCTCAGATGAAGACTGTTGGAGAAGTGCCTGTCGACCCGGAATGGGAGCGGAGCGATCCCGAACACTATGCCTGGCTCGCCAAAGAGACTGTTGATGAAGGCCACTCTGTGCTGCTGTTTTGTGCAACCAAGAAGGCGTGCTCAGATGCCGCAAAGATCATCGCCAAGATGGTGACAGTGCCAGAGCGGAAGATCGAGTGTGCGGCAAATCCAGGCAGGGCTGCAGGCACTAGCGAATGATATGGATGGGTGGATGTGTGGGTAGACATACAGATGAACAGATAGGGAATAACAAGGCAGGACATGAAGTTTGAAGAATGGGAATTACAACATTTGCAGAAATTGCAGCGTCTGAATTGAAATTTGCTGAATTCTGAATTCTGTATTCTGCAGCGCATATCATGTCTACATATGCTTGTTGTGCATAACCTGACCTCCATAATATGGGGTTCAGGACAGAAAGCGAATATCTTGCCTGTTGAACGACAGCACTCTTTAGCAACCACCAAGGAACCAAGGAAACACCTCGTAGTTGCGTGCACGTGACAAATTCGGTCAGAACAGATTTCAATGGCATGCTGTGACAGCCCATTAAGCACAAATGTATGCTATCCACGATGTCCACGTTTGGGCATCTGTACCTTACTCATGTGGCTTGTGGTGCGTAGGGCAGCATGACCGGGCATGGATCGTGGGGGAGCTCCGCCGCCTGTCTGGCAGCGCTGAAGCCATCCTCGCTAACGTCATCGCCAAAGGGGTGGCCTTCCACCACGCGGGCCTGTCGTCGGAGGAGCGCGAGTTGGTGGAGATGGCATACAGATGTGGGGCAATTTCGGTGCTTGCAGCGACGTCCACGCTTGCAGCTGGAGTGAACCTGCCTGCAAGGAGGGTCATTTTCAGGTGGGTTGTAGTTTCTTGTGCACTTATGTAAGAGGTACTGATAGGTACTGTAAATATTCACCATTCTGCATAGTAATGGAACACTTGGCCTTTCTTTGTGGAGCAGCATAAAAAATGTAACAGTAACACTCTAGAAAACACGCGGAGCGAAATCACAAAAGCAAAATTAACTGAAACAGAAGGATTGAATTTTAGGCAGCCGTTAGGAGTAGTTGAAGCTGCAGTTGGCACTGTGCGAAGTCGCAGCGACATCCGCGTTTGCAGTTGGAGTCAACTTGCCTGCAAGGAGGGTCATTTTCAGGTGAGTTGCAGATTCTTGTGCATTTCTGTAAGAAATACTGAATGGTAGGTGAGAGTGGTTGCAGCTGCAGGCTAGCTGTTTCAGTGTCTTTCAAGTCTTGAAATTGATGATTTGGCACAGTTGATAACTGCAAGCATGTGTATTATCCTGGCATTGCATTTATGTGCTTCAATGCGGTGGACGAAACATCAAGATGACAAGCATTAGTTCTGCGCAGTTTGGTTACTTGCATGTATTGTTGTTTTTCAATCCATGTATTGGTTTGTATCTATTGTGTTGACATTTTGCTCTCGTTTTGGTTGCCAGGCACCCCTACATGTACAAGGACAAGAAGAAGGTGCTCCTTGATGGCACGAAGTACCGGCAGATGTCTGGCCGGGCAGGGCGCGCGGGCATCGACACACATGGAGAGGCCATCTTGTTGAACTCAGCCGATTTCAGCAGTGCAAACATGGTGAAGCTGCTTCAGGAGGACCCCAAGCCAATTTCGAGCTGCCTCTCGGAAGACCGCCGGGGCATGAAGAGGGCCATGAATGAGGTGATTTGGTCATCAATGTGGCAACTGTACATTGCTATAAAATGTGTTCAACCCGTCCGCACAGTAATGCTTGGCCATTATCTGCCAAGAACATGAATGGATGGCAACACAACACCTGGCCTTTCTTGGCAGAGCAGTGTAAAAAGACAAAATAACGTTCTGGCTGTCTACGCATTTAACAAACACCATGGACAATGGAACAGCAGCAGGTCGATGGCTTACTGATGAGGGTCATGCTCTATGCAAAATGGTCATTACTGTACAGTCCATTGTTCGGCTGTTGCAGTTATTTTGTCCATATTGATGTCGTGAAGCTCTTTTCAACGTCTTTCCAAGTGAGGGGGAAAATAGTAAAATACGAAATGGGCTAACAGGCATCAAGAGCTGATGAGATCAAGTGATTGAATGATCTGAATACCAGGTTTTCAGTGATGCACCACAGCAGACGTTTGGGCGAATCGTTCAATCTTGAATTCATTCAGTCGTGAAATTTTCTGGTTTCACTTTCACCAGTGCCAATGCAGTGGTGCAGTTGATTCAATATCTGCTGCACATCAATTCACACAGTTCATGTGGCTGGTCAGTTGACTGTCTTGATGTACTGGTTCCATTGAATCAGTTGATGCCAAGGGTGTGTTGACTCAGCTGATTTGATCATCAGTTGGTCCCAATGGTTGTTTGGTCTTGTGCAGGTTGTGGCAAGTGGTGCCGTGTCGACGCCTGTGGATGTGGACAGGTTTGTCAAGTGCACGCTGCTTGCAGCCACCAGTGATTTTCAGGATGTTGTGGCAGACGCAACCAAGAAGGCACTGCACTGGCTGGGCGTGAAGCAATTCGTCAGGTGCACAAAAGACCACATTTCAACGCAGATTGGAGATGTAGGCGGAAAAGTTCTGGTCACTCAAGCAACCAAGCTGCGCGTTTGTTTCTCCCCCTGGCTGCTTGTCAGTCAATCCACAAAGCAGCCCTCACATCGACTGTTGGAACTGTCACAGTCAATTTCTCTTTTGGCACACACACACACACGCACAGGGAACATTGAAGTGTTCAGAACTCCTTGAAGAAGAGCACCTCTGGCCAGTTCTGAAGAAACATATCCCAGAGAACAATGCCTGCATCGCTGTGGTTGACAGCACTGTCATGCGGTGCCACCAAACTGGGCACTGGGCACTTCTGCGATCCCTGCATACAGCAAGCTGAATTGCTGAGCAGCACATGTTAGCAGTGCATCCTGTAGTGAAATGGGAAGACTTCATGCAATCTTGGCTGTGTTCTGTGCCCCACGGTTAATCAGATATTGCTGATGACGTGCAGATTGAATTGCCAGCACCGGCAAGACACCAGGTAGAAAAGATCGCTGCATTTTGATTTAGCATTTCCTGGAAGCATTTTGCATATTACTTAGCTGCAAGTTGGCACGACAGCCAAAAGCACACAAAGTCCTTGTTGATGCATTGGTCAATCACTAGTTAGTAGACTAGGTGTTTGTGAGCTTTGGTGAATGGGATGACCTTATGAGATGATAGTTGCTTGCTCGCTTGATTACAACTGTTGAATCAATTCGACTGCTTTGCAGATGGGAGGGCAATGCCTATTTTGCGCCGACAGCGCTTGGCAAGGCTTCCCTGGCCAGCAGCCTTGCCCCAGATGATGCCATCATCGTCAAAGAAGACTTGGCCCGTGCGCGGCAGTGCTTTGTCATGACCACTGAGCTCCATCTCACTTTCCTGGTGACCCCCCTGTCTGAGGTATGCACTTTTACCCCCTTGTCCTGTGATCATGTCAACCAGGATTTGACTACATGTGCCTCATCGATGTGTACTGTTTTGCCTGGATGATGTATGCCCCATTGATAGGTGTGGACTCTATGTGCTGCTTCATGATCGGCTTTGCAGGTTTGCCCTTATTGGGACCATCAAAATTGCCAGGACGATGCCCATTTTGCACATTCCAGGCAATGGGAGCACTCATCTGATTCTCAAGTCAACGTCCTAAGCAACATCACAGTATCCTGCTGGGAGCAGAGTCTGGTTTAGTAAAGGCTACGTAATTAAGGAATTCATCATCATCCTCAACATCACAGTATCCTGCTGGGAGCAGGGTCGGGTTTTGTGAATGCAATGTGATAAAGGAATTCATCATCATTAACATCACAGTATCCTGATGGGAGCAGAATTGGGTTTAGTGGATGCTATGTAATTAAGGAATTCATCATCAACAACACAGTATCCTGCTGGGAGCAGAGTCGGGTTTTGAGAACGCTATGTAGTTAAGGAATTCATCATCAGCACCTAGTGAATGCTATGTAATTAAGCAATTCATCATCATCATCGTCAGCAGCAGCAGCACAGTACCTAGCGGGAATAGAGAAGCAACCCATTTGGCAATCATGGCTGGGTTGTCCAGTTCTGTTGTGGCAGTGCGCAAATCCTTGAAACTGCCACGGCAAACAAATCATCTCATTATCATGTCCCATTGTCGTCTTCACAGTGTGCAGCCCAATGAAGTACTGTTTCGTTGGTGGATCCCAGCAGGGTGCTGAATTCTGATCACTGACCTGTGCTCACTGTCTCCATCCCAGAATCAGGGCTAACTTCAATTGAGAATCCTGTCCCAGGATGCTGCACATCTAGTAGTGGGCCTGTTTTAAGTTTTGAAGGCTTCTGGAGTACGAAATGAACTTGACAGAGCTGCTGAGCTGCAAGGGCAGAACACGTGTTGGCTTGCTCAGCGTGCACCACTGGCGATTCATGGCGTCTCTGCTTTTGTGTTCCTGACTCGAAATTAACCCTGTTTGTGGGTCTTGTTGCAAGTTGCCATACATCAACTGGCAAGCCCTCTTTCGCCTGTACAAGAGCCTTCCAGAGTGTGAAAAGAAGGTTGCAGAGCTGGTTGGGGCAAATGAGGGCTACATCCAGAAGATGTCTCACAATCCCCCGAACAACAGCAGCAAGGATGGGGTGGTTTCGGAGCCAGAGAGGATTTGTGAGCGCTTCTACGCTGCCCTGATTCTTCACGACCTGATCCAGGAGGTGTGCAGTCACTGATTTGGCCTGGTGCGAGTGTTGAATTGTTGTTCTATATTATGAGCACATTTTCAGGTTGCATCGTTGCATAGTGTCACCTGATAGATAAACAGGTCAATAGCAATAACACTAATTGTTCGACTACGATACCATACTGATCATTGGGGCGATGCCCTGGAATTCCAGAATGTTCTTGACAGTGCCTTTCAAACAGATTGCATTTTGAAATGAAGAAAGGCAATGCCCTTTGTCAATACTTGATCAGCATAGGGTTTCGACAAATGTGGTCATTGCAGATTCTAATCAGGCATGTCCACTAAACGGTAGAGTGGATGTTGCACTTGCCAAAGACGTGGTGCGGCCTTCAAGCTACCCTGAAGCTGCCTTGGAAAGAGAAGGAACTGCACTAGAAAGGCGAGAAAGCGCCCTTGGGCCTATGAGGCATTGCTGGTTGTTGTCTATGGCAACAACAGATGTGTCTGCAGGTGCTTGTGGATGTCGTGCGCAAGAAGCATGAAATCCGAAAGGGGCTAACCCACACCTTTGTGGATCGTTTTGGCAAATTTGAAAAACATGTAGCTCTGTTGGCATCGAATGCTGACCATGTGAACATTCCTGTATGTCATATGTTCATGAGAGTGGAGGTCAGTACAAGCATACAATCCGAGTGCTTGGATGGCAAATATGGGCTACTTGGATGATTTAAAATTGTCGAGCATGTTGAGGAAGTTTAGATGTTTTCAGATCATTGTTTCAGGCTTTTCAATGATTCTGTTCAGAACATGCCATATATGTGGATGCTTCCACGATTTTGCAGCATCTCCAGTGCAGCACAAATCCCAGTGCGCCTACCCCTGTGCAGGTGCCCATTGATGCCATCTGCGAGAAATACGAAATCCTGCAGGGGGGCGTTCAGAGCCTCCAGACCAACTCAGGCAAGTTTGCGGGCATGGTGGCCCTCTTCTGCGAGCGCCTGGGCTGGCTGGACCTTGAGGCCCTGGTGGCGAAGTTCCAGGGGCGAGTGTGGAGTGGGGTCAAGCCAGAGATCCTGGCCCTCACGGAGATACCCTACGTGAAGGCAGCAAGGGCGCGGACGTTGTACAAGGCTGGGCTGAGGACTGTGGATCAGGTGGCAGCCGTGGAGTCGGTGAACTCGCTGGTGGCCATCCTTGCAAATGGTGAGGAGGAAATGCTATGGGGCAGATTGTATTGCATGTGTTGCTGCTGTGCTCTAGAGATGCACAATGTTGAATGTTGATATGGATGGGTGCAACAGCGTAGAATGTCTGAACATTTTCATCCTCTGTCCTATGTTGATGGTCCTCTATGATGTTGGGGCCTTACTTCTCCATCATAGAGACTTCAGCTTTTAGAGAAACTGCATCCAAAGTTGCGCGTACAAGTTTGGAATGTACGGTCAAGGAACCCAGTCAATGTGTTAGGTATTGCAGATTTGGCAGTGCTTGGCAGCAAGGGTCCTTTGGTTAAAAATCGTGTTTCGCTGAAATGGAACAAATTTGTGTTTCACCCAGCGTTCAAAGTTGTCAGGGTCGAAGTTTTTCCTTGAAAATGGGTAGCTAACGGTTTTGGGACCCAGTCGTTCCAATTCTGACATCCTTGTGCTGTAAGGAGGCTGTTTTGTTAACGAAAATTATCTTTCGAACAGAGAACAATTGGCATAGGCTGGAAGAAGTGTAAGTTAATGTGACCATTGTTTGGTGTTGCAAATGTCCAGACACTGCAGGAGGTCGGGCCAGGGTCACTGTACCAGGTGGTGGCCGGCTGTGCAAATGCAGTGGGAAAGATCATTTGAGGCACACTACATCTGTTGCCTGTGCACTACATACTGCTGTATATATCACCACCTGCGCATGTATTTGTTGTGTATGTTGCTGGCCGTGTCACTGCATAATGCTATGTACACAGCATACGGCAGGCCTCAGAAAAAACTGGGTGCAAGGTTTACGCATGTGCTGTGTAAGAAAGGCGTGCAAGTGGCTGAGATACTGTACTGAACATAGTTATGTACTGTGTGCAATTGTGTCAGGGCAGCAGCATACGACATACAACAGATTATCAGCGATTTTGATTATCAGTACAATAATAATCGACAGTTTTGAGAAATGCGATGTAATGCCCAGTACTTTATGGTACAGGCTCGTACCGCTCTTTCCTGAAAAGGCCTGGATTGTTTCCTTTCTGTGCTTGATCCCGTATGTTTGAACTGCAGGCGCCCCTCATGGGGGCATCAAGGGCGACAACAACGATGCGCAGCTGGCTATCGAGAGGCGCGCCGCCAAGATGATCTTGAAGGGCGCGCGGGAGCTTTTGGTCCAGAAGGCCCAGGAGCTTAAGGACCAAGCAGCTGCTGCCGAGGTCATTGTTAACCAAAGGAAAAGGGAGCGCTCAATGTCAGGCAGCTTGGCCGTTGCTGCTAAATCGCCCTCTGAAGATCCCTTGCAGGGTGAGTTGAGAAGTTGGTCGTTGAATGCATGTACCAATGGCTGTGCAGCGCACATCTTATCGTTGGGTGTTGTTGTCTCTGGTTGTGGTGGATATGCTGTGCTGTTTTGGTATGACGCAGTTTGTCATTTGACATATGATGTGAAGAGT
Source organism: Ostreobium quekettii (assembly GCA_905146915.1). Classification (NCBI taxonomy): domain Eukaryota; kingdom Viridiplantae; phylum Chlorophyta; class Ulvophyceae; order Bryopsidales; family Ostreobiaceae; genus Ostreobium; species Ostreobium quekettii. Next base: position 33,281 of record CAJHUC010001045.1, on the reverse strand, counting down.
GTGGTTGAATGTATCACATCATATGATGTGACATACAGCATGGATTATCATTCCGAATTACTGCGGAATGACCTATGGCACTAATTCGTCCACTGAAGATCACGAGCCACATAGTTGGAGAATTCGTTTGATGCAATACTTGTAAGATTTTGAACAGACTAAAGCTATGGTAGATTGTGGAGAAGATGCCATTTTGCTATGCTGAAGCCAGCATCACAGTAGTGCTCTGGATTGGCTGATGCTTTTGAAAAACATCTTCTGAAGAAATAGGGGTTCCAAAAAAATTGGCAAAGTGGGAGAAATAATTCAATGCTGTCAGCCTGCATTTCTTGGGCATAATTATGGTAATGAGCACTGGTTGGTGCTGAATCGCCACGTGGTCACGCCCTCAATCAAGGCCCCACATTGCACAAGTCGAGAATTCAGTTGAAATGGTGGACATTCTGTTGTAGTTAATTCTGATCGGCACAGCTTGTAGCTGCGCTCATGCTGTTGCTCAGAATGACTAGTACTGCAGAATAAGAATTCTTAAGTGAACTCTCCATGGAATTGTTCGCAAAGCAAGTTTGGGATCAAGTTGCACCAGAATTAAGAAATCAGGATTCGAATGTTGCCAATTGGCTTGACTGACTGATCGATTGATGGTTGGCTCTGCAGCCATGGCAGAACCAAACGCAATGACGCCTCCACCATCCCCTCCACCATCTGCCCAAGCCCACAAGCTGCGACTGGCCGTGGAGTCTTCCACTGGGATCGTCACCGTATCAGATCCAGACGACATCAGACACGCCTGCAGCTTCCTTGCAACCCTCCCACAGTTCAGCTTCGACTTTGATGCCACACAACCCCCGGTTGGTGCTCCGGGCCCCAGTCTTGAACTACCACCTGGTCCCTTGGGGCCGGAATCTGACAATAATCAGAATCCACAAGGGAAACCCAATCCGCATGCAAATCCAAATCTGCATTTAGCACACACCGTTAATGGGGTCGCATTCTCGTGGACGGATGAGCATGCGATCTACATCAATTTGCGAAACAACGAAAATTGCAGCCAATGGCAGTTTGTGGCAGACGTGATGAAGGGCCCCGCAGAGAAGGTGGCTTTCAGATTGAAATCGCAGCTCAAGGCAGTTGGTGCGGTGGGTGAATCGGAGAAGAGGTGCATGAATGTGGTGGCAGCAGTTGATGTGGGGATTGCAGCTTGGCTGCTGCAGCCGGACGAGGTGAGGGGCTATTGGAATCGAACCTAATTTGATGATGTTGAATCAATAAGAATGAACAATCGAATCGGATCGAATCGAAGCATTCAGACGGAATCGAAAACGAAATTGATTTGAAGCAGAAATAAGGTGAAGCATCGTTTCTCCATGTTATCAGGTGCACCTGTGTTGACACAATGGACATCACAGCGGTCGATAAAGTGCTCAGTGCACATGATTGCTAATTACTGGTTGCTGTTCCATTGATGCCAAATGCACATGGTGCACAGCAGGTAAAAAGCTCATTGCCTTGGCCTGCTACTTTCCTGAGTACTTCGGCCTTGCAGCTACATTTTCGTGATGCCTGTTGGCAGCCGTCAGGCAAATCAGTCACCACCGCGACTGAAACCTATGCAGAGATGTGAACAAATGTTATTCAGCATCAGCAATGTGGACTCAGAAAGTGTACAAATTGCCGCTGTTTGCTGCAGGCAAGTGGCTTCCGAGGCTGCGGATCGGGGAGGGGCTCATTCCCAACGACCTTGGAAAAGATGCTAGAGGTGCACGGTGGCCGTTCTGCTGTAATGCAAGCCTGCGCCTGCCTGAATGGCGCAAAGTGCGTTGGTCGACCAGCGGCTGCTTGCAAGAGGGCGTCGATGTCAAGGAAGCTGTTTGGCTTCCTGGCACCGCAGCTGCAGGTGTGGAGCTGCAAGCGCGAGTTGCATCACCAAACTAAGCTAGCATGGACCTCCCGGTTGTCTGCCCCACAGAACATCCAATTTGTTCCGCAGAATCATTTTGCAATCGAATTTGTGGCTAGGACGTCCCGAATCCCTGATCTAAACTCCCAAGATTGCATTTGTGTAATGCATATGAAAAGGCTGGAACATGTCTGCGTGAATTCTTGAAATCTTGAGTACTACAACAAGGAGTAATGTGCTCGACTCCATCCTGCCCCACAGACACAGGGCCTCCTCACCCCCCTTCACGATGTGGAGATGCCACTGGTGCCCGTGCTGGTGGCAATGGAAGCCACAGGCATGCCCTTCGACCCTCGGATCTGTGCATCGCAGCGGGGATCCCTGCAACGACGCCTAACTGAACTCGAGGAGAAGGCCCATCGGGATGCAGGCCGCGTATTCAATCTGACCTCTGCCCAGGTGGGTCGCTGGATATCTGAACGTATAGATCTGTATCTTGAAAGAAATCGCAGGTGCACTGTAGTTTTTTTGAATCTATCATATCATATCTGAAAGACATTAGTTGGGTCAGTGGGTATTTCGTTTTGTCAAATCATTGTTGTGACAGACAATTTGGTGGTGCACACTTTGTCTGTATCCAAAATGTTTGTTATCACATCACATTCTTTAGGGCACACAGATAGGTGATTGGAGATCCCAGTCTGTCGCATCAAATCATGTCCAAGAAGGCAGGTGGGTAATTGGGCACTCCAATACTTCAAATCTGCCAGAGCCATGTTGCAATAGACGATGGAAAGCCATGCATCTGTATCAATATCACAGGGCCCTCAGATGCATCTCGCCCTTGGAAAGAGTCTGAGAGTGAGCAAATCTCGCAGTGTGCAGTCAAACCGAATGCTTGAACCTGAATGCACGCAAGATACTCAAACGATGCACTTCAGGTAGCTGAACTTTGTACAAACTGTGCGTTGTGTGTTGTGTGCTTTTGGGGGCATTGATTGGAAGCTGATGGTGACCTGGTCTCCTTGTCCTTTCCTTGTGATGTACTTTGAAGTTATTCATTTGCCGTCAATTGAAGCATTTCTTGAGCAAAAATTGTTGAAAACTGAACAAGTCCATGGAAATCACCAAAAATGGAAAAGTAGAAGTGTGGAAAAATGTGAAAAAATGAACAAACAAACAGACAAACAAACACAACGATCGGTCGATTGAAATGGCGTTTTCGAACTGCAGGAGGTGGCTGGAGTGCTGTTTGAAGACCTGGGCTTGGTGCCACCTCCCTCCGCGCAGCAGGGCAAGCGTGGTCTGTCCACAAAAGCAGAGGTACTCCAAGAGCTGGCACTTGAGCACCCGCTGCCGGGACTCATCCTGGAGCATCGCAAGCTCAAGAAGCTGATAACCGGTTTTGTGGACTCGCTGACAGGCTGCGTGTGCAGGGCCGGGGAAGGTGCATCAGGGACTGAGCCGCCAAGGTGGGCAGCGGCGATGGAAGGAATGAGGTGCTGGATGGATTTGATGTCAATTTTAACGTGTGCCTGAACAAGGACAACATTGAGTACATATGCCACCAGCTGGACCATTTGCTTTTCTATCCCATTAAGAGCCCTTTCTTTTCCTTATCTGCTTTGTTCTTCTCCCTTGTGCCTCTCTTTCTCCATTTCTCTTCCTACTCCCTTGGAATGGTTTTCTTCCTGTGTTTCTTCCTGACAAGGGTTGAATTCCTGGTTTGTCTGAGTTCCAATTCCCTCGTCTATATGATTCCTTCATTCAGTGTTTTCTCTTTCCCGCTAATCGCCAGTTTGCCACAGACTCCATGGGACCTTCCTCCAGACTTCCACTGCCACTGGCCGCCTGTCCATGGATGAGCCCAACCTGCAGACTGTGCCCCACCCGGTCGACTACGAAACCACAGCCTCTGAGACACCCCCAGATGTCCTGCCAACTGGCGATCAGCCCCGATCCAGCTACTGCTTCAATGTAAGGGCAGCCTTTCGTGCCCCAGAGGGGTGGCTGATGCTGTCTGCGGATTATTGCCAGCTTGAATTTCGCCTCATGGCGCACTTTTCTGGCGATGAGAGCCTGCAGCAGATGTTCAGGGACCCTGGTGGGGATCCATTCAGGCTGTTGGCGGCACAGTGGCTTGACACGCCCATGGACGAGGTGAGACTTGCCTGTGGATTTATGTTTGGCTTGACTCGTAAGGTGTGCAACTTTTTTCGCGGTAATGTATGCAACACTACCAGAGGAAGTCAAAGCCCATGATACATGTTCAGATTCTGTGATTTGGTTTCTTTGACCCCTAATGCATCAACAATAGATTGCATTTATAATGATGCACTGTGTGCTTGACATGTTATGATAGAACTGTGCACATGGTATTACGTAGTTGACACATGGGATTGAAGTGTGCTAAATGGTCCAGCTTCCCAGTGCTGCGGGTTTCTGTGGGCTGTCTTTTGGATTGTTCTCAGGGCTCGTGTACACTGTCCTGTACAATGCCCCACAGCATGTTTTCGTCTCTGTGAACGTGCAGACTATTCTGTGGACAGATCAAATCACTGGGCTCGACTAGGCCTGCTGCATGCATACTACGGGGGCATTGCAACTTGCAACTGAGGGTCAGTGTACTGGATGTGACCATTCTCGCAAACAGTCGCCTGTGTGAGACCAACAGCAGGTGGAAGTGCTCACTGATGGCACTGCCTGACTCAGCTGCTGCCACCACACAAAGGTGGCAGTGTGATGTACGCCCTCCCCCAAAGAAAGGCCGCTGGACGGAGTGCCAGCCCCTCCCCTCAACGTCAACTGCTTGCTGATGTGACACTGATGAGCACGATCATGGGCGCCTTGCTATCGAGCTTTGTAACACTGCCCTGCAGACAGTCCTGCAGACTGTTCTGTGGATTGTTCCCCCCCTACAGTGCCTCCCGGGCACTGTGTGTTAGCCCAAGCTGCAGAACAATTGTTTCCAACTTGATGTCAACAAAATATCTGCAATGTCTGCAAAGTATCTGCAGAATATCTGCAACATATCTGCAAACATCTGCAAAATATCCACAAAATCAATCCACATTCATCTTTCAGTACAGCTGCTGCAACACCCCCGCTCTTGCCCCCAGGTTACTGAGCAGCAGCGCACACACGCCAAGCGCCTGGCCTATGGCCTGCTCTACGGCATGGGCCCCCAGGCCCTGGCCGACGACCTGCAGATCCCCGTGCCCGCCGCTGCACAGATGGCCGACGCCTTCCGGGCATCGCTACCTGGCGTGGACGCCTGGCTGCGCCGTGTAGTCGAGGATTGCAGGCGCACGGGGTTTGTGCAAACGATTGGAGGCCGGCGGCGGTACCTCCCAGATGTTGCGGAGAGGAATGGTGGGAAGAGGGGGCGGGCGGAGCGGCAGGCGGTGAACACGCTGTGCCAGGGGTCAGCGGCGGACCTTGTGAAGGTGTGTCTGCCGCTTGGTTTGGCGTGCTTTTGTTGTGTGTTGGTGTGTTGACTTTTGATTGAGTTATTGTTGAATTGAGGTAAATTTATATTGAATTTTGTTGGAGTTTTGGTTGAATTTCGCGCATTGAATTTCGGTTGAGGTGATTGATGACGTTTGACAATGTTTCACGGTTCGCATTTTCGACCTGTTTTGGACGTATAGCTGACGTGATGTGAGCCTAGTGTGAAAATTTTTGAAGTGACTTCATTGCCGTTTTCCCACGGAATCCACTTTCGAGCGCACCACTCATTTGTCCAATCGTTTTCGCTGGTGAAGGTGGCCATGGCGAGGGTGCATCGGCGCATCAGGGTGGAGGCGGCGGGGACGTGTCATATGCTTTTACAGGTTGGCAGGCACAGCCAATGGGCGACAGCGTGGGTCTTGCTGATTCTGTGGCCGCCTTCCAAGCACCTGGCATGCGCTGGGCTTTAGTCGTGCGCCACGTGCATTGTTGGTTACTTGTTATCGCTCTTGTCATCGTTCTTTAGTCACTACTGTCATTTCCTTTGGCCATTCAGATCTTGTGCATCATTTTTATAGTTCTTTGTATTATTTTTTGTAACTTGTGTGTATTGCAAGCATTATAGGTACCTGAAAGTGTACTGCATGTGCACAGAAGCTTGCATGCTTGTGTTCAGTGTCATCCACGAGCGCCCATCTTGGCAGAGCAGAAGCAAGGCTCATTGCTGGTCAACACTGTGCAATGCCATTTTGCTTCCATGGAAACTTGCAATACCACTGTACTTACATTTTTTAATGCCATGCAATGCCATTTTACTTTCATTTTTAGTACCAATTTCACACACCGCGTTTGTGTCCAGCCTTTGAGTGCTTAACTACTGTTCATCATTCGTGGACTGTTTTAATCTTGTTGACTACCCGTGGGCTGTTTGAATCTCGTCTAGTGTTCGACACTTGTTGAGTGTCTTGCGTTGTTGGTTGTCTCTGTGTCGGGAATCTCCATGCTGGCCATGGTCCCCATTGCATTGCCGCAAGGTGGAACGGGGGCCCGGCATTGTCTTGCGTTGATTTTCTTAGGGGACCGCTCATGTGCTGTTCCTTGCCCCGCTGGTCGTAGCAAGGAATTACACACTCTTGTCGGGTGCTCGGCTTCCGCTCGTTGTTTGACCGTCTCGCTGCCTGTCGCGTTGACTGTTTGACCAGGTCCACGACGAGCTTCTTTTTGAGGTGCGGGAAGGGGCCCTGTCCGCGGTGGTTCTGCTGATTCGGGCGGGCATGGAGCGGGACAACGGCCTGAGCGTGCCGACGCCCGTCAGGTTGAGTGCGGGTCCCAGCTGGGGGCAGCTGCGGCGGCTGTAGATAATGTACCGGGCGAATTTCTTCACAAAGTACTGAAATATTTGCGCGTTTGACCGCAGATGGTGTTTCTTGGGCATTTGGGCTTGGCGCTTGGCATGGCGGTTGTTCTCTGCGCGGCGGGGCCTTGGAGAAGTCTTGGCGGACTTTAGCAGACTTTGGGCGCTTTCTGTGTTTGGTGTCCCGGGAGTTGTAGACCTGTAGACACGGCAATTGGACATATTTCATGGTTGGCATGCCACGGGGTTGACTACGATATACTATACTAGGTATGATCCGCACCGTATTGTTGCACTTCGCGTGTTTAGGACCTAATTATTAGGATTGGTGGACAGGAGGCGGTTCGGGAGCGGCCGCTTGGGGAAACGCACTCGGAGGTTTCTGGGGCACTTACTATGATTCGAATATGCTACAAAGACAGCCCGGCAACCAGACCAACCTCGCAAACAGACGTTTCTCTTGGTGTTGTAATAATTCATGGAGAGGATTCAGCGAACAACTCCTATGTCGCCAATGTCCCTCTTCCGTTTTCCCGGTGGAGGGACGTGGCAACGCCGGTGTGGGGTTTTGGAAAGGTGATCGAATGCCTCTGGCAAAATGGGTCCATACCCCTGCTTTTGCTCGTGCACGATGCCAGATGCAATCCAGCTGCATGCCTGCAGGCACAGCGCGCGGCGTTGCAAAGGATCTCGATCCAATTTACCAATCAGATTCGAGGTAAAAAAACTTGTGGAAAGGCGCCTTGTTGGCAAAATGCTGGTACTTCTGCCATACACATTCATGCGGTTGCACAATACTGTGCGTCGGCTTGGTTCAATTCCCTCGTTGGCACTCTAAAATGGCAACTTTGTACACAGGCATGCGTGAAGGAAACGAAAGTTGGATCGTTCGAAAGTGCCACTTCGCGACTGGCCCTGTGACATTGAGCGCGCCACACGTCGGGCAACTTGGACACCAAAGCGACACTATCAAAGCAATCAAGAGTGAAGAAGCTTTCCTCAACTAAAGGACTGGGTCTCCTGCGCCGCGGTGATGTGGTGGCTGTCGAGACATACCTAGTTGCAGACTGTCACTGAAGCAAAGGCAGTTGTGAGGGATGTTGCAGTGGACACGGCCTGGGCATGCGGCCAGCGCTCTGTACGGTGGTGGAAGGACGCAGAAGAAAAATTACTCTAACGGACCAATACGGACGCACTTGATGGCAATTTTCCCCCTGAGTCTTTCCATCACAGAAAGGACGCTGGCCACAGATTCTGCCCTTGTCCGCCTGCAAAACCCCTCAAGGCAGCAATTTCCTTCAGCGTTTGTGTGCAACTCTCTCAGAATGGAGATCTGAGTACGATCTCTCGTGATGGTGTTTGCACCATGAATCCGTACGGCGAAATGGGTGGATTATGGAGGCCCTTGCAGGCCACATGCAGATGTTGGAATTGGCTGCATGCTGCTGGACTGGAATCTTCGACCTGACCTAGCCGAGTACTGGGCAATTTGTAGAAGGAATATTGGCAGGACATGTCACATCCAGAACGTTCTAAAGGTTCGTACCACTCAGCGGGTATCTGCGCTGTCCTTTTTTTCTGAGTGCATGTGTTGTGCATTGCTGCTTTAGTGATCTACCGAATGTATTGCTGTGCATTGCTGCTTTAGTGATCTATGAATGCATTAGTGATCTACCGAAGTGCAACCCTAGCGTGAATGTAATTTGTAATGGGGAGTGGTTTAACCACCTCCACCAGTAGAAAACAGCCTGTTTGCGATGCCAACTGCGATGCCATTTCGTCACAAATTGATGCCATCGCAGCCCCTTTTATGGCATCGCACTCACTGTGACGGTATCAATTTGTGTCGAAATGGCATCGCAGCTGGCATCGAAAACAGGCTGTTTTCTACCAGTGCTCATAGCTGACTTCACATTTCGAACGAAAGAGAGGCGCCTCACCTGTGCGCTTTCGACTCTGTGGGCAGTGTGTCTTAGAGGACGAAGAATTCCTGATTTCCAATGCCTAAACTCCGCGTGCATATAAGACGCGCTCAACGCGCCCCTCGTCGGGGGGTTGGAAGCAATCATCCGCAATATTGGCTCATGAACGCGTTCACACAACGCCAGAAAACAATGCCCCGTGTCCATGCACTAACCCACAACTTCTTGCGTCTCACTACTCTATTTCGATGCGCCAGATGTTTCGCAGCAAAATGCCTTGGTGCTCCAACATCGTGGCCGGCCATTTGCATATTCCGTTGACTGCAAGATGACCAGACCTCAAACGGTCCCGACCATTTACTTGGAGGCAAGGATTTCATTTGCAAGCTCCGATGTTTGCAAAGTGTGCAATCCTCAAAGGCTTGGTTCAGAGCTTGCTTTCAGAAACGATGTTCCACCAAACGGGAGATTTCAAGAAGTACTTCTGAAATACGTGGAGTAAATTCGAAGGCAAGCTCAAGAGTGACGTGCTTCGAGTGATATGAACATGCAAAGCATCGCCTTTCCAAATTTGTCCACATTGCAGAGCTCCACTCCATGTCAGATTGCCTCGCATTGCGCTGAACTGCATGAGACCAGTGTCCTAAAAAGTGTCGACTTTCCCGCAGGTCGAAAATCTACTGTCCTGAACGGTTATCCCGCTCTTGAAATACATTGTTGAGTTGCCGAAAACCGTTCTTAGTATTGCGCAACCATAGCGTGTGGTGCACTCTGTGCGCCATGCATGAACGGGACCAAGTTGCTGAAAAGATGTCGCCTACAGACAACCTGCTTAGACGACACATTGGTCATGTCGTGTGTCTCTACTGAACTCAACTCCTCAGACAGCGTTAGGATCCTGGCGCCCAACACACAGCCTCCTCGTGCTCAGCAGAAGACCAAGTAGGGAGAAACCAACCTGCCAGTATGCTCAAAACTGACGTCAGCACCCCTTTTCTCATATCGCGCCACCTGAAGCGGTGATTTGAGGACTGCGTCATCAGAAGGGAAGATTTCATGACGACCGAGCTAAGGGAATTGCCCAGGGGTGAGGGCATAGTTGCTGCTGTATTGGGAGAGCCCAAGGGTAGTGACAAGCTGCTAGACGCTGGCGGTGGGTTTGATCGGTCGGGATTGGAATTCTATGACGGCGGCAACGATTGAGAACAGTTTGGACGAATAGCTGTGTACGATGAGCTTGTAACGATGTATATAAGCGAGGGCGCAAAGACAATCTGCGTCTCTTGCTTTGCTCCAACATTTGTCGCAACATCTCATTGACTTAGTGAATCTCTTCGTGTGAGGACTTGGGCCCTTGAAGTAGACTCCATTTGACCGGAACACCACCGCACCGATGTACAGCAGCCCCCTCCTCCAGCCTGAAAATGCCTGCGAGCCCCCCGTGCCCTGCCAGCCCAAGAACGAAGGCAGTACGGGCTGCCTGGAGCAGCCGTGGATCATGCCCACCTCCAGCACACTTCTTCGCCGACTTGCAAGGCGAGGCCCAGGATCTCCATTGGCATCGGCAGCCGCCCATTCAAATGCGTTCCACACAACTACGCGCCAATGGCTTTGGCTTGCCATGGCGCAACCCAGCATTCCCTTCCCGAGGCGGTCGCCTAGCGGGGACAATCCTCGCCGGTTCACCATCTGGCCCGGCCCACCCACTCCCCGTTTATCGCGCCCACCAACTTGTGAATTGAACAACGCCAAATGTGCAGCTGCACGCGTCGCTGCAATCCGCTTTGCCCTCAAGCCATTCCCAGCCCAAACGCACGCAAGGCCGCTTCACACACCTCCTATCCCCCCATGTCGGGTGCGATGGGGCGGGCGTCCCAGAGGCCAGTCTTCCTGGAAACGAGGCGACAAAAATGCAAAAGCCAATGCACAACAGCCGGAACCGAAAATTTGATATCCAACAGCTTAATTCGTGTCTCACTCAGCAGTTCTTGCAACTGTGTCTTGAAGCGAACCCTCCAGCCCTTGGGCAACTGCCAAGAGCGCTGCTGGCACGCTGATGCATAGGCCCTGCGTCAGCGCTGAACACGATTGATGCGAGGTCACACTACCATGGAGGCCCATCAACGTTGCTGTAACTCCACCCCAATTTCCGTATCAATGTACCACTGCGAACCAAGGGCACTACACAACTGGCTTTACGAATTGTTGCACTGCTTGGAGGCATACGCCCAGCTGCGCCATGAGACCTCAGAGCTTGGACTTTCTCAGCACATACAGCATCTCCGTTTGTTCACGGGGTGGCTTCAGATAGTGAGCGAAGGTGACCGCGTGACGTCCCTCGCGTAAAGCACGCTGTGGCATTACCGCACCCCGGGGTCGCCACATGTGGCGCCAACGTGTACACGTTGCGTGGCGCACTCGCGTCGCGAGGCACCTTCATTGAAAGGGCCCAGCCGCGCTGGGCCTGCCGACGCCGCCGGCGATCCCCGGGGAAGCTGACAAAGTGTAACTCGATGTGACTTCGCCCATCAAATCATTACCCCTGTCGCTGCACCTGACGCTGTCGCGCTCCCCCGCGAGCCGGCGGGCACCTTCCCTCACAACTCAGCCTCCAACGCCATACCCTGGCTTCCTATAAGTTGGCCCATTGGGCTGCGTTGGCCCAGAGCAGCGCCTGGCCTTCCCCGTCGCCACGCCCCGACCGTCCCAACCGAAGCCCCGAGGGAGTCCAGGAGAGCCCCAGCCGAGTCCCAGAGAGCCCCGGGCGGTCGCGCCAAGTGAAAGCGGCGGCATGAAGGCGTCCGGCAAGCACCTCGCCGCGCTCCTGGCGCTGGCCATCGTCCTCAGCGCCCTGCCAGGTGCAACCGCTTCTCCACTTTCTGATTCCGCTCTCGTTCCGATTCCAGCGCCCCGCAATGCGCCTGGCGTTCCGCGCTGTGTCCCATCGACCATGGCCAAGCGTGGAGCAGTCCGCCTTTTCGCCAGGGTTTGCGAATGACGTGGGCTTGCCCGGCCGTCCCGTCCCGGGGCCTGGTCTTAGCCATGGGACTCGCACGCGCGCCCGTTTGAGATTCGAGTTTGCGTCGTTGGCGGTTGGCTAGCTCTTTGACCCTCTGTATTGGACAGAGAGTCTCGCGCTCTGTTCTGATCTTGGACCCTCTGTTTCTTAGACGCTCTGTTTCGGGCAAAGGCGTGGAAGCGAGCCCGTTGGCGCAAACGGCGATGCTTCTCCGCCTCTTCGCGTATGCCCTAACTGAACACCAAACATTCCATAGCCTGCTGGGCCGGCCCACGACTTACAGGAGGGCGCTCAAGTAGCCGGGAAGGGGGGTGGGGTATCCCATTCACCACGCAGTCTGCTTCAAACCAGTCCACAGCCTACGGCCTCCAGCCTCCAGCTGCAGCAAATTTTGCTGTCGGCGGGGCAGGGCGCGGAATCGGCGTGGGCACCGCGGTGCGAGTTGCCGTGCTTCCGGATGGGTCCGTCCAGCGCGCCGGCCGGCGCCTTTCCGTACACCGTAGCCTCGCGAGCTCTGCGTTTTGCAAAACGAAGCGCTGAGCGCGGAACGCCACCAGCGACGCTGCAAGCGCGCCACTGCTGCTGAGGTGCTGGGGATGTCCTGGTGTGGGGAAATATGCTGCTGTTGTGAAAGTGGGCAGGACAATGTGGTGGCGTTTGCATTGCTCTAGGAATATATTGACGCCAAATTAGACTGGAGGGACAATCCCGTAGAGTGCAGCGGACAGCGCCATCCAGACTTCACAAAGATCCATTCCACGCTGTGAACCTCAGGGATTTTGCACTTTGCGTAATTCATTGGTCAGTTTGTTTTTGATTAATATCTGCAAATGGGCAACAGCAACGCAGTTGCATTGCATGCAAGCGCCTCCCCAGCCGCTTCACTTTTCACTTACGCCCCTGCCGTTGGCTAAATTTGCTGTCGTCTGTGTTAAATGCTCATGAGGCTCTCGTGTACGTGCAGTACTAGCACAAATGCTTCCCTGGTGCCTCTTCCACTCGCATTTCTACCCTCTGTGCTTGGCCAGTCCGCTCGATTTGTGTTTCCTTCCCTGTCTTTGCGCATCTTTTGGAGCACTAGAATAACCCATGTTGCCGATTGTGCGGCAGGTGGGCATGCCAAGCGCGGCGTGTGCCCCAGGCCTGCTTGCGGCCCAGCCGATTGCCACGACACATGTGACAACGATTACGACTGCGATGGTTTGATGATTTGCTGCCACAACGGCTATGAGCACACGTGCCAGTATCCTGTGTTGTTCGTCGGGCGCCGGCGGTTCGCTGTATGAAGGGGCCACGAGCTCCGTCGAGCAGCGGAACGCTGTACCAATGTGCTGCGACTTGTGCTGCCAAAATCCAAGTAGACAAAGAGGAGAAAGGACTCTACGATGTATGGACAGAGAAAAGGATGGAGTGTAAGATGATGAGCAGTGGTCTGGGCGCCTGAAGTGATGTTCGAAAAGCAGCTGGAGCGGGCGTCCTCTCATGCAGATGTGGCGAGCTGTGCGGTGTGGACGCAGTGTAGCCCTGGGGTTGGAGTGGGCGTCGTTCCCGAGCCTTTCGTCGACCCGTTGCTTGATTTCCTTGATGAAGGGGCGTTATCGAATTTTGGTTTTCTTTACCAACTTTGCCGCCAGGGCGGTCTTCATAGGCTTTGCAGAGGGTAGCTTGTGTATGTGTCCAAATTCGAATTCCAGGGTTGTCTCTGCGACTGTTGCACGAGGATGTTACAATTGGATGCAGATTACTTGAGTATATTGATGCTACTCTATCTTAATAGTGGGCACTTGCAGGAATGATGCGGTAAGGGCAAGTCCAATTCAGAGTTCTTCCAAACGTTCCTGCCGATTGGAGGGTATCTGTAGTGTCCATTTTATTTGGCGCATGTGTTGTGCTTTGTGGCATCAATGATTTGTCGGGTGAAATGTGGCCCTACTGCGAATGTAAATTTGAGTGAGGAATGGTTAGATGGCCCCAAGATTTGAACAAAAAGCGAGGGCACCTCACCTGCGGCGCTGTGCGCCTTTGCTCAGGTGTCAGTATGTTCAGACTGGCAAACAATCCTTGATTCCCAATGCCCAAACTCCGCATGCCTAGGCCAATCACATTGCTATCTTCAGCCATCCATCCGCAATGTAGCTTTACAAATACACGCGCTCAACACCAGGAAAATGCCCCGCGTTCATCCAATGACGAGCATGTGTATCTGATTGCGTTGTTTCTTTGCGTCGGGTGCGCTGTAGCCAATGCGTTCTTTTCTCCAATATCGCCGCTGGTCATCAGCAGTTCCGATGGCAAGGTGCCCAAGACTGAAAAGGTCGAAACCGTTTGCCGCCAGCCTAAAGTCATGAAATATCTTCGTGGACAAACTTTGAGAGTAGTCTGCTTGGAAAGCATTGACGTGCAAAATGTCGCTTTCCCAAACTTGGCCAATATCCAGAGTTCCACTCCACGTGAAGTTGCGTCGCATCGCTCGAATCGCCACGTGTTCTTCAGCGCCACGTGAGCAACGCCCTGAATGCAGCCGGGCTTTTCACTGGTCAAACTGTACCGTCCTGGATATTTACCCCTTGAAACACGGTGTTGACCTGCTGAGAAATGTTGGTCAGTAGTGTGCAACCGTAGTGTACACACTATACACGAACTGCATTTCTTGCGACCTGTATCAACGGTAGCACGAAATCAACTGTGCTGCCGCAACCACATTCACGAATGCTTTCAGCCACTGGCCAAAAAAGGGCTAAAAAGACCATGTCCAAACGTGTACAGAGCTTACGGGTTTGTGTTATTTCCTTGTTTTCAGCATGCAGAACGCTGATAAAAGCATATATATGTGCTCGGCAAAAGTGTTGTTTGGACCCTTTTTTCCCAGTGGGCCGTGCTTTTGGCTGTTACTAATGGCAACAGCTCGGCGCAGGGATGGAGACCGGTACAGGGACTCATCTGTTAAGGTATAGAGTTTTGGCTTCTTCAAGGGTTTAGGTTCTTTAGGGTTTAGGTTTTGCATTTTTGTACAAGTTTTTTAGGGCTTTTAGGTGTTCGTCTCGGCATCGGTATCGGGGCTGGCCTTGTATCTGCGCATCGGGATCGCACTCCATCACACATACCCGGGCACAGTCAGCGTCCACCAGACCCCAATATGTCGCATCACCCATATACCCAGAGTACAGTCAATGTCCATTAGAGCCCCAACATGTCACATCACACACATATACACCCTGGGTACAGTCAACGTCCACCAGAACGGACAATGTCGCAGCACCGCCCAGGGCATGTGATGCGCACGAGCAGCGGGACAGTGGATTCCGCAGCCGCCCTGACGCCAGCGTCTACCACCTCGCCAGCACCCCTGGGCCCGGTCGCACAGCTTCGGTTCGAAAGCCCCAGGACGGGCCCCAGGGTTCCAGAGGGGTAGCCAGCAGTGGAAGCTGGCCCTCGGGCTGTCCGCGCCTCTGCGGCCACCAGAAAAGGCGGTGCAAGAAAGAAGCCTCGGGGCAGGTGAGCGGGGTGGGCACGAGGGTGCCGTCGGACGCGTTTGCGGGCGGGCGAGGCGGCGCACTTTTGCCTCGGCGTTTTCCTTGGCCTTTGCGCGAGTTTGTTGTTTCGGCCCCCCCAAGGGCCGCCAGACAAGGCGGTCAATTGCTTGAGAAAGAGGCCCCCGGGAAGGTGAACGGGGCTGGCGCGCGGGCGCCGTCGGACACGTCTGATGCCAGTCGTGGCGGCTCACTTTCCCCTGACACCTTCGGGGCATGTTGGGCCGCTGTCTGCACGGAAATGGGTTTGCGTGGTCGGTGAACGAAGCCAGCGGGTGGCTGGCGCGTGAAGGCAGCTCGGCCAGCTGCCGGGCATTGGCAAAGGGGCCGAGGGTTGGCCGCCGAGCTCGGTCCGGGGCGGCGCCCGCTTTCCATCGGACACTGCTTGTTGGGAAGGCATCTGTGCAGCGCGCCGAATCCCGATCCCTTATTGTCCCGAGCACCAAGACCACTGGTGAAGAATTGGTTTCGGCGGCATTGATGCACAATAATTTGACAGAGGGCATGCGTAGCAGGACGGACGGGGAGACGCCCCCCTACCGCCGGCACGACGGGCTCACTTTGTTCTCGCTGAGGTTCAAACCGATGCCGGGCTGCCGCTTGGCGAGAACGTCAGTGCCACTGTTTGTCGTCAATGATTCTGGCACTGCGCAGCTGCACGTGAGGTCACTCGTGCATGCCCTTGCCTTTTGTGAAAGGGCAGTGCCCTGCCCCCTTTCGACGGCTGCTGTTGTCGAAGACTGGCGACAGCACTGCTTCAGGCAGCGGCAACACACACCGGTAGAAAACACCCTGTTTGCGATGCCAGCTGCGATGCCAATTTGACACAAATTGATGCCATCACAGCCCCTTTTATGCCATCGCACTCACTGTGCTGAGCCTTGCACCCATCGGCCTTGTTCTGCAGACTGTCGATCCAAATGGCAGCAGCGTCCAGCGGAGAGCAGGCAATGGGGACAGGAACGCCGACCCCTGGCGAACTGGGCGATCTAATGGGCCCGCATGCTGGCAAGCTGGAAAAAAAATCGAGAAAGCGGGACACATGGAAGGTAGTGCTCGTGCTTGTCCGAGTGAGTCTGTGGTGGATCGAATCAAAGGACGGCCAAGATTACCCCAAGGAAACTGGGGCCTGGCGCAAGGGGCGCCACATCGCGCTGGTGCGGGGCAAGACAGAAATCCAACACACAGAAGGGGAGTTGGCATTTGTGGTGGTGCACGGGGATGAACGGCAGAAGTTCCGAGTGGTGGTGGAGGGTGACGATCCGCAGGGGGTCAGGGCGAGGAAAGTAGCTGCAAGATGGGTGGGCACCCTCACCCGACGGGTTATGACATGGGAAGATCTGTTGGAGGGCAAGGGACCCCAGAAGCAAGAGCCACTCGATCGGATTGAGGATGGTGGCGAGATGCCAGGACCGCTTTCCAAGTCCCACGTGGAAACAGCCCGAGCTGTTGTTAAGGTGACGGGTGCAGCGGCAGCATTTTTAAAGGAGGTTCTGGGCTCCTTGCCTGTTGCTGGGGCGGCCCTGTCACTGCTGGGCTTTGTCCTGGAGGTGGTCCATCGACACAAAGACGATGCAGAGAACTTCCAGTCTGCTGAATCTGAGCTTATCGAGGTTGCAGCGAAAACGATGGGGGCAATATGTAGGGCTGCAAAGTGCAAGGAGCAGCACTACATGAAGAGTCTGGCAGGGATCCTGACGGTGGTCGAAAGCTGTGCTGGAAATCTTGAGCAGTTTGAGAACAGGTCAACGATGGTCAAGGCTGTGGATGCTCTTCTCAAACGGAAGAGGGGACCCGTGGCTGTGCTAGAAATGGTCAGGCAGTGCAAGGACGAATTGTGCAGGGCTCAAATCGACCATGCTGATGAGGTTGCTGGCAACATCAAGGAGATTGTGGCAGAAGGTGAGACTGAACCCCTGTTCACTGAGGTGACTTTCTCGCATGGCATGTGCTGTGGGATCATGTTTTGCGTGATGGAATGCATTATTGTGTTTGTTGGGGCCGGTGCCCACGACTGGGCAGCACAGCGGCCGGCTCACTCGCGGATGCCCGGCGGAGATCGTGCGCTCAAACAGGCCTCATCGGCCACACGTCTGACTTGGTCAGGTCCCAAGCAATTGTTACAAAACAGGGTTTCCTTATATAGGTGATCGTCCAAGCGTACAGTGGTTAAGTGCCTCCCCGTTGGAAGACAGCATATCCGGCTGCGCTCCAGCTTTACAGATTGATCGTGTCATTCTGGCCAGGTCCTCCCAGAGTCCTTCCTCAGAACTTCCCCAGAACTCCCTAACCCGTCCAATATCCTCAATCTGCCCCCACTTCCCCGTACCTGTACCTCTAAGCCAGCCTACCTGGACCCGTCCGCCCGCCGGCGTTCCTGAGGTCCCTAACCTATGACTTCCCCCTTCCTCCGTACTCACACCCTGCTACCCCGTTCTCTCCTAACTCACCAACCACTCTCCTAGCATCCCACTTCAGGACCACCCTCTTTCCGCAGTCGCTACCCGTCTTCAATGGACTCGTGAACTTGACAGCACCCCCCCTCCGGAGTCGCGAGCCTCCCGGCTCAAGGCCAGTCACTCGAGAAAATCGTCGAGCGTGCGATCGCGTTCGTAGAGTGTGGGTCCGCGCACGCGATGATCTGGTGGACCAGCTGGACCGAAGGCCAAGGCCCAGATTCCCGGGCGGGTGAAATATAGATGCCGCCCTCCGGCCCCCGGGTGATCCACCTCCCGCCAACCCATCGAGCGTTCGCACGTTGCGCAACTTCTCGCTGATGCGCCGCTCGACCGAAGTCACCCTCGTGAGGTTCTTCCCGCAAACCAAGCTCATTCCACCCTGCGCTCCACCATTCGTCGGCACCCGCCTGCTCATGGATGGCCCTATCCACGTCAGCCAGCCACCACTGCGATCTCCGAATCATCTCCGCGGTCGCGTTGACCCGCGGCGCGGCCACGCGATGGGTGCGCGGAGCCCCCGTCTGCGATCCGAACGGTCCCGTCGTTCCGCGCGCGCTACCCGTCACCTCCTCGTCATACCCTGCATTCGACATCCATGCTGCGATACCCTGCTGCGATTCCCGTTGACTCTCCACCTCGTCCAGTCGGCGTTGCACATCCCCAAGCTCTCGCCTGAGCTGGCGAAGCTCCATCACGACGCATTCCCATCCATCGCTCGCGAGGCCGTGGCGGCTCGTTGCCGGCGGCACATGCGAATCGCCCCTGACCGCTTCAGTCGCTACCGCGGCCGGTTGTTCCTCCATGCGCGGCAAGGCTTGTCCCGACGCGGCCACCGTTTCGCTCTGGGATCGCACCTCCCATTCCTCCCCGAAGTCCTTGCTGGCCATCGCGTGTCGGTTGGCCGCGGGTTGGCTGTCCATTCACGCAGAGTCCTCGCGTTCGCCTCGCGCGTTGGGCGTCCTCGTTCCGCGATAGGTAGCGTTCGACCTGGTGGGCGGCGAAGACGCGCTCGCGGTGGGCCACTTTAACCCTAACCGCGCCACGCTGTCCCACCCACATCACCGGGTAGGGTCCATCTCGCCCCCAATTTGTGCGGCCTGACTTCCCGATGGACCAAGACGCGGTCCCCAATCGCCACGTGGCTGCGTTTGCATCCTCGTACGCCCTGCGTCATTTCCTTTCGGGCGGTGGCAAAGCGTCATAATTCTGCCACTCGCGCGATGTGTTTCTGTACATCTTCAGGCTCCGTGGCACCATCCGATTCGATCCCCTCCAGTTGGCACTGTTCCCGTAAGGCCAATTCCAATGGCCCCCTCGGGTGAATCCCTGTCAACAAGGTTAACGGGCTCTCCGGACAATCATGCGTCACTTGTGCATTTGCCGCGAACGCTGCCCCGGGTAACGTGGAATCCCACTCCACCTTTAGGCCCGATTTGCATAACCGCACCAGGAGTTCCCGTTTCGCTCTCTCAACCTTCCCATGGCTCTCTGGGTAATATGGTGCGGACCACGACATCTTAATGTTCCAATGGGTACAGAGGTCCCGAAACTCGCCCAGAAAATGAGTCCCGTTGTTAGTCTGTATCTTTGCGGGTAAACCAAACCGATACACAATCTCATGCATCAGGAAGTGAGCCGAGTTCCTTGCGGTCGCCTGCAGATATGCAATGGCTCCAGTAAACCCATCCACGGCCACGATAAAACAAGTGTTTCCAGTGCTCGTTTCTGGCAAACCTAACACCCAATCAATCTGCAGCCATTCCCACGGCTGAGTCGCAATGACTGGGCCCACTGGTTGGACCAGCTTACGAGGCGCGTGTCGCTAACACGTTTCGCATTCCATGACCCATCGACTTACATTTTCGTTTATGGTGGGCCACCAAAACTGTTTGGCCAGCCTCCTCAGGGTCGTGTCCCGCCCATAGTGTCCACCCAAAATAGAATCGTGGCCCTGAAGAAGCGCATTAGGAAACTCATGCTCCAACAAGCAGATGACCTGACCTCACACAGGCAGTTGCTTTAATCATCTCCCACCGGCCACTCGATACTCCAGAGGCTGTTCCTTGGTCAGCACCCATTCAGCAATTTTGCGGTACCATGGGCTCTCAAAGAAGCGAACTAGTTCGGGAGGAATTTCCAAGTCCCTGGCAGCGAAACACAGGTCGTCCGCGGGCGGCAGTGTGGTCTCATTCCCGAGTGGCAGCAGTCAGGAGAGGCCATCTGCATTCCCGTGCTGTCGCCCTGCTCGCGTGACCAATTCCAGATTGTATTCGCCCATGATTGCCTGCCATCTTGCGACCCTACCCGTGTGCCCATTTTTTGGGATCATTCCCACGATCGGCTTTTGATCGGTTCGCACGATGCATCGATTGCCCAACACGTAGGGTCTGTACTTCACGACCCCGACCACAATGGCGAGACATTCTCGCTCCGTTACCGAGTAGTTCTGCTCCGCCCCAGTGAGTACGCGAGAGTGGTATGCCACTGGCCGCTCTACCCCATCTTGCTCTTGTGACAGAACGCATCCCACCGTGACCGAAATCGCATCACAATCCAAGATGAATGGGCGATCGAAATCCGGCTTGGCTAAAATAGGGGCAGCACATAGCCCTTGGCACAGTTTATCAGATGCCACTTGGTGCTCTATACCCCATTCACCTTTTGAAACCATGTTCCGCGACCCCATGGCCACGACCAATTGATTGAGGGGACAGGCAATCTCACTGAACCCCCTCACAAAGCGGCGATAGTATCCAGCCAACCCCAAAAAGGACTGGACTTGCTGCCGAGTTTCGGGGACAGCAAAATTGCGAACAGCAGCCACCTTACTCTCCACCGTGCCCAGGCCATCCTTCGACAACATATGTCCCAAAAATTCCAACTGCTCAAATCCGATGAATGTTTTACTCGGCTTTAACTTGAGCTTAAACTCGCGGGTGCGCTCAAAAAAACGCCGCAAGTCACCCACCACGCCTTGTTCTCCTTCATGCGCCAGTCCCGCGTCATCGACAAACGACCTCACGAGCTCTAAAGGCCCGTATGCCGCGTCCACCACTCTCGAGTATCACAGTGGGCCATTGCACACCCCGAACGGCAGCACATTCCACACAAATACACCCAAGGGCGTTAGGAACGCGGTCAAGGGTCGCGATGCCTCATCCATCTCCATGGCGTAATATCCGCTATGCCCGTCCATGCTTGAGTACAACGGAGCGCCTGCCAACTCTTCGAGGATCTCACCAACCCGTGGCAAAGCGAACGGGTCGGTCAGAGTGGCGCGATTCAATGCCACGAATGTACAACACAGCCGCAGCTCGCCATTTTTCTTGGGGGGCAGCGTGACTCCCCACAGCCACTTCACCTCATCTTCCCACTTAGTGATGAACCCAACTTCCAGTAGCGCATTAATCTGATCCTGCATAAACGCCATTTCCTTAGGAGCAAATCGACGCTGGCGCCCGCACCTTACTGGGCGACTCCCTTCTCGCAGATTGATCGCGAACTTCATGTACGGGGTGCATTCCAGGTCAACATATGACAAGGCGAAACAGTCCTTAAATTCCACCAAGACTGACCGGATCTCCGCGACCACAGGGGGGCTCAGCGAGGGGCCAAAATGGACCTCCTCAATCCACAAGTTTTCTGTATCATCGCATATGCATGAAAGGCCCACGAACTGCATTGGCAAACTGGCGTCATCCTCCCAATTTTCCGTGTGACTCATGCCCCACTGGGCGAGCAACCCATCCAGTTCCCCTACCACGTCCTCTAGACCCGAATCCTGCTCCGGATCCCCGCTGTCTTCGGAGTCACTATCGCTGCTACTGGCATCCATCGCGACTACTTCCAACTGTCTCCCCCTTTGCCGAACTTGAACCTCCCCCCCGGCGAGCGTATAAATCTGCGAATTGAACTGGGCCCCCGTATTGGTAAGGGCGAGCCAGTCCTGCCCCAACAGGATGTCATAGGAGCCGCTTGCGTCGACACAAGGCGCAGGTATAGAAACTGAAACCCCCTGGATATCAATTGTAGCATCCTCCGCCAAGCGATATACCAGAGCGGTTTGTCCATTTGCAAGTTCAATGCCCGGCAGTTTGCCCGCGATTTGCAGGCGCAACCGATCGGTGCATGCTTTGTCAATCAAGGAATGAGATGACCCCGGGTCCAGGATCACCCTCCGAACATGCAATCCATTCACTGTGCATTGAGCATGGATCCCGGTCCCCGCAATTCGCGCAGCTGGCGGTGCCTCCAGACCTCGTCCCACGTTACCTCCCGCAGCCCGGGGCTTTCTGGTTGCTCCCAGCAAATCTCGTAACGCCAGAACCAATTGCGTATACACTTCCCGCTTCGAGAGGCCTTTCATCATACCGATTGGGATGATGCAGGTCCTGGCCACGTGCTCCCTCCACTCGGGTAGTAGTGTGGGTCACGTCCGCGGTTTCCTGGGCCCCTCTCCCTTGCGCCTCTTGCAGCTACCGGCCATGCGGGCGGCCGCCTGTTCCGTGTCACTCCAAGGTGCCCCATCCTCCGATGTCCATCCCCCCGTTTCCCCCTCCGGATCATTCACACACGCCCCTGTCAGTATCGCCTGCGCCAATCGACCGACTCACACATCTCGCTGCTCACCCGCTCGACGTGGCACCTCACGCGTAGGGCCTGTGTGCTTGCCACCCGTTAACTGGGGCGGTCCAACCTCGTCACGACCAGGCACGTTCTCTCCCGCATTCGGCCATGACCCCCCACTTGCAATCGGTTCCTAGCACTGCCATCGAACATGTCCCGTTTTACCGCATCGCCAACACTCAATAGGCCCCTGCGGAATACCTCGTTCCCGCACGTCCCGTGGCCCCATCTGCCGCTGCGGCCCCACAGAAGATTCACCCCACGTTCGAGCATCGCGCCCTCAAGGTCGCGAGCCGGAGTTACCCCCTTCTGACCAGTTAACCCCTTGCTGTCGCATGCCTCCGCGTGCGCAAGCGCATAACGCCCACTTCCCCAATGCGTCCAACAATTCTGCCCCTGCGTCCTGACGCTCTTTAGCAGGGCGGTGCGTATCATCGACTTCCGCACTCCGCGAAGCGCACTCCTTACGAGTCGCTATGTCCGCCACGCTTTCTAGATCCACATATCCCAGGAACTTTATGGCTTCACGCAACGGGTCGCGCAGCCCATCCACCCAAGAGCGATACCATCCCTCTTCGGTGGCCTCATCAGATAGCGCCAAGAGCTCATGGAATCGACTTAGGTACTCCTTGACCGTCTCGCCTTCCCATTGCGACAGCGTTTTCAATGATGCATTCACGTGATCCTCAATATCATCATCAAGGAAACGCATGCGGAACGCCTCCTTGACCTCCGCCCATGTGCGCGCCTCATTGAACAACCACTTCGAGCGAGCGCGTACCCACCGCGTCGCTTCATCAGAGGTGCTGACCGTCAACAACGCGATCTTCTGCGCGTCATTGTTCACCCCTCCTGCCACGCAAATCCCCTCGAAATGCAGCAGCCACCCTTCTACATCCTCTTGCACCCCGTCCCCCACAAAGAATCGGGGTCGCAACCTCATACTCCCTGTTTCTCACGGCTACCAGCTCCTCGGCAGCCACACCACCAATCGATTGTCACTCCGCACGACTCCCCGGCGTCCAAACGAGTCAAGTCCCGGCGTTGGAACCACTGTTGGGGCCGGTGCCCATGACTGGGCAGCACAGCGGCCGGCTCACTCGCAGATGCCCGGCGGAGATCGTGCGCTCAAACAGGCCTCATCGGCCACACGTCTGACTTGGTCAGGTCCCAAGCAATTGTTACAAAACAGGGTTTCCTTATATAGGTGATCGTCCAAGCGTACAGCGGTCAAGTGCCTCCCCGTTGGAAGACAGCATATCCGGCTGCGCTCCAGCTTTACAGATTGATCGTGTCGTTCTGGCCATGTCCTCCCAGAATCCTTCCTCAGAACTTCCCCAGAACTCCCTAACCCATCCAATATCCTCAATCTGCCCCCACTTCCCCGTACCTGTACCTCTAAGCCAGCCTACCTGGACCCGTCCGCCCGCCGGCGTTCTTGAGGTCCCTAACCTATGATTTCCCCCTTCCTCCGTACTCGCACCCTGCTACCCCGTTCTCTCCTAACTCACCAACCACTCTCCTAGCATCCCACTTCAGGACCACCCTCTTTCCCCAGTCGCTACCCGTCTTCAATGAACTCATGAACTTGACATGTTGATGCAGAATGTGTGCATTATTTGTGTGCAGCTGCCCAACAGTTAAAGATTCTGAGATCAGACGTGCAAGAGTTCAAGAGCTGTCAGGGTGGCAAGGATCGAAGCATGCCTGTGCCACAGGCATGCATTCCCATGTCACCGGATGCTATAGGTTTGGACAATCAGCTGTCAATTCTTCGCAGCATGTTGCTCAGTGATGGAGATCAATATGTTGCACTTCTTGGACTAGGGGGCATAGGGAAAACCACACTGGCACAAAAACTTGTCAACGACCCCCAAGTTGAAGCCAGGTATCCCAAGAGGGCATTTGTGGTAATATCTCAAGATCCAAACATCACACAATGTCAGAAAAGGATTTTCCAAGACTTGATGAGAAGTACCCACCAACTGGAAATTACAAGCAGTGAAGATGGCTTGTTGCAGCTTAAGGCACTACTGAAAAGCGAGGAATTCCTTCTTGTGCTTGATGATGTGTGGTACCGGAATCACGCCAAGTACTTCATGGTGGCGTCACAGCAGAACAGCCGCATCCTCGTAACTTCACGGCATGAAGAAGTAGCAAAATGCATGGGAGCCACAAGGAAGTGCCATCACATGGATGGCCTCGACGACAAAGAATCCATGGATTTGTTTTGTCTCCATGCTTTTGCCGGTGAGCAGCCTTCGAGCTGGCAACGACCGTATGTGCAAGACATTGTCAAGGAGTGCAAAGGTCTTCCATTGGCACTGGCAGTGATGGGAGGGGAGGCCAAGTCATACAGCAGAAAGGGAGGGGAGACATCAGGCCCTACTCTTGAGGAAAGAGAAAAGTGGCATAATGCTGCTGAGAGCATGAAACAAGGAGAAGTTGCCAGGGATGTGTTTGACAGGGTTTTTATTTGGAGTTACAGAAATCTTGCGGCTCCAAATCGAGCAGCGCTGCTATTTATTGCAATGCTGCCAGAAGATCACGAAGTGCTGCCATCTGATCTTTTTGATTTGCTATGCAGCGATCGCGTTTGCAATGATGTGGAGGCTGCAAGAAGGGTGGTCCAAGAGCTGGTGGAGAAGTCCTTGATTATTCGTGTTGGAGAAAATCAATCACACATCCCTGACTTTCAGCAGCACAACCCTACTGAGCGTCGCAATTCCATTCGCTACCGCATGCATGATGTGGTTCGAGACAGTGCCCTTTGGGTGATCCGGTATAACACGCACGATGTTGTGGGTGACAATGCAATGACAGCGGCTGAATTACCAATTTCAGAACGTGACAAGTTGGCCTCTTCGCAGCTGCCAGAGCCTGGCTGTCAGCATCAGGTGCTCAGTTTGGTCCACTTTTCCACCACTCAGAACATCACGGAAGACCAACAGGAGTGCCTACAAGATTTGGAGATGCCCAGCTTGAGAGTTCTGGTGATGAGGAATGCCAGTGTGTCTAGAGTGCCAGAACCGATGCTGGTCACAAAATTGGTAGCTCTTGACCTGACGTTGTCCGGTATTCTGAAGCTACCGCCACAGATTTCTGTGCTGAAATGTGCAAGGCTGTTGAGACTTGACTATTGTGAAATGCTGGAGTGCCTCCCAAATGGTGTGGGAGAATTGGAGGAACTGAGCGTGCTGTCCTTGCGAGGGTGCAGGAGCCTTTACAGTGTACCAGTTTCTGTATGGCAGCTCTCAAGGCTGACCAAGCTGCTTGCTCCGTGCTGTGGGTTTGTGCATTTTCTGCCAACCAAAGGCGCCTATTTGCCAAAATTGAAAGTGCTGGACTTGAGTAGGTGCTTTGGCCTGAAAAGGCTGGGCCAATCCATTGGGGAGCTGACATCCCTGACGGCCCTGAACTTGGGTGGCTGCTGGCAGTTGGGATCCCTGCCAGTTGTGGTTGGTCAATTAACACGGCTGGAGGTTTTGATTTTGCATGGCTGTCACAGCCTGTCAGAAATCCCCATCTCAGTTGGGCGCCTCGACAAGTTGACAGAGCTGGATGCCCAGGGCTGTTCAAATTTATCACGCCTTCCTGGCACAATTGGGGATGGCTGCCTGGGATTGAGGAGGCTGCGACTTCAGGGCAACACAGCAATGGATCTCCCAATGTTTGTGACAGGCCTTCAGAAACTCGAGGTGTTGGGTATCACAGGCTTCATTCCACCAGCCTTTGAACAACAAGTCCGGGAGAACAGTATCACGTTGGAGTGCTCCACAACATCTGAGTACGAGGAGAACAACCGACAGGTGGGCTGTAGTGTCAGTGTGCTGGATTAATCTCACAGGTTATATTGCAATGCTGAGTGAGAGTTCAGATTGAGCCCAGTGCCCAGTACATTCGCACATTTAGCCATCATTGCCTACTGTGCAGAAATTGGGAACGGGCCTGTATGTCTGTCTTTTGCCATTGCTTTTGTGTTGCTGAACGTCAATCTTGAATGTTTTGTTTTTATGCTCTTGCAATCAAGGCCTTTTCAACATATTCAGGTGTCCGTTCTCAAAGAGCAGGCATGTGGGTGGTTGTAATCCATATGTTGCCATTACCACCAGGCGTGTAGAGACCAGGATTGGGCTGAAGCAGTTGTGGTTTGTGTAGTTTCGCAAAGCATTTTTGTGATGTTCCTCAGATTGGCCCCACCGACAATTCCATAGACTGCCTGATACAGAGTGCAAGATACAATTTCCTGAAAATCGAACTCAACTAGTTGTAACAGATTTGGGCCACAACCCCAGAGGAGTGGCGCATCAAACAGCTGCCTACATCAGTGTCAACATTTATTTCGTCATTCAAGATGCAGAAGCATTATTAGGGAATTTTAAGGGTGCATCGGGCGAGTTGGGATATTAGCCATATCTTCAGTATGTTCAGGAGATGCGGCAGATGTTCTTGTCAGCGTCAGTGCCTGGCTGTGTATCTTCTTTGATGTTTGTCTTATTTTCAAGCTTTGGAAATGTGATTTTGTTTTACCTGTTGTATATGTGGTGAATGTATATGTGGTGTATATGTGGTGCGTATGCAGAAATAGAGCCTTTCACCCTTAGGCACTGTGTGTCACAATGACTGTGTGATGATGTCCTGTGCAGAGGGGTTGGACGCCTCTCCACTGGGCGGCTATGAAAGGCTTGGAGGAGATGGCCCTATTCCACCTGAAAGAGACAACGATTGACTGCCAGTACAAGGTGTGAACTCACAATTCGAAGTGTTGGGAGAAAATGCCTTTGACTGGCCAATGCGACTGCGGTGTGCTCCATGGGAGGCTCTTAGGGGATGCACAACACTTGCTCACGAAATAACGGCTAGCTCCTTCATGACATTGTGATGGAGTCACAGTCTTGTTTGATTGAGGTGCCACAGTCACTCTCCGCTGGAAGCCCACCGTATCCATGTGCTGGCGCTCTGGCACTGGACTTCTAACCATTCAGCGGTGAACATTTTTTGAAAGGGCTCAGACATGTGGACTGATTACAGACTCCAACTTCATTTTGACAGTTCACAGGTGTTTGTGGCTTAGTATTTTTTTGCTTATTTGTGAAGAGTCATAGAGTGCCAAAAGTTAGCTATATTATTTTCGAATCCCTTGTCAAATAAGGCGATAAGGCTGAACGAAGTTCTGTGCAAACATGCGACTGCATGCTTTTGCTAAAGTACCAGAAGGGTCAGCAGTTGTACATGTTGCTTCAGTATTGAGAGAGTGTGTTGACATGTGTGTTTTGCAAGTGCTGGGCGAGTGTACTAGTGCATGCATTTCCGAAGTTCTTGACAAATGCGCAAGTGGTTGTGTTTCTGCTGTGAGAATGTGCTGCTGAGGGACTGAGCCACGAGTGTTGGTTCTATAAATTATGCAGAAAAGGCTGTACATTGCTGCTCATGTGTCATGTTCGTTCTTGCTCGTCTTTTTCTTCTTCTTTAATATCTCTTTGCATTCAATGCTGTTCAAGTAACTCATTTCTTATTCTTTCTATTTTCTCCTTTTGTTAACTGCAAATCGGACATGCAGGAGTACTAAATGAAGAGGGTGTCTTCCCCTTTTGTTTGACTTAAATGTCTCTACATAGTTGCATTCTCTCCTTATTGATGTGTTGTAATCGAAACACCAAATGCTTTTCGCTTAAGCCACCACAGCTCGGCAGGGACGTGTGTGTACTGCACATGTTCAATGTGCAGTGAACTTTCCTGACTGGTGGTTGTATCTGGCACTCAGTTTGGCCGCACCCCTCTTCATTTGGCAGCCAGTGGTGGCCATGCAGCCGTGGCAGAGGCGCTCCTGAAACACGGAGCTTCAGTAGATCTGGCCGACAAGGTGCGAGCACACTTCTCGTTTGTACTGTGTATCTTCCGCCAGTTATGGTGCCCAAATGTGGTGTGAGCTCCTCCCGCACATGTGTTGATGAAACAGTGGGAAACTGAACTGCTAAACCGTGTTGCTTAGGCACTGGACAACGTGCAATCGACTTTCTCGCTGACGGCTTTTACTGGTTGCTCAGAATGGCAAGACACCCCTTATTTGGGCAGCCTATGGAGGTCACGAAGCGGCAGCAGAGGTGCTCCTCAAGCATGGGGCATCTGCAAATCTGGCCGACAAGGTGTAATCCCCTTTGTTGTTTGTGCTGCGCATCAGCCCCCAATTGTGTTGCTTGGGGAAGACACTATGTCAACTTTACCACGCTCAGCATCAACTTTAAGCCGAAGCCCCCTTCCCCCAGAGTGCATGTGTTTATTTAATGTCGGAGACTCTATATCCTTTTTTTGTAGCGTGGAAAAGAGTTTTGCATAGACTTGCTTAGCAAGGGGTGCCTTTTGTCTCGTGACCTGTTTCCACCGCTCTTTGATATAAACTTCCCTCCCTCCCCCTCCCTCCACGCACACCTTTCCTCAGCGTCAACCCTTATGCAGATGTGACTCAGTGATTTACCCAATAGTGTGATGCAACTTCAAGTTTGATTTGAAATAGAGAAAGCTGCCGGAGTTGAAACGACTGTAACTGGTTGAAACGGGACGCTAAAAGATATGGCCAGCAATGAGGGCGGCCTAGAGGCTGTTGCTTGAACAGTGTGGAGCGGCACTTGAGGCTTTAACCCTTGAGGGAGGTCATACAACAAGCCATGAGTGGCTTGCGACTTGTTGGCCGAGGTTTAGGCATCTTCACCGCTCATGTCGATTTTGTGGTAATTGCATAAACTCTTAATAATAGAAGTCTGGACTTCCCCCAAACCCCACCCCTCTACATCAAATTAATGCCACACTTACCAAATTCGACATGGTGCTTGCCTTACTTGCCGTGAACATATGCTGTTGCAAATTTGCTGCTTGAGTATTAGCAAAGTGTGTTGCTCAACTGCAGGGTAAATGTGTTTCTGCTTGAGTACTGACTGAGTGTGCTGCTGCATGCGCTGCTAAAAGGCTAAGCTTGTAGCACCTTTGACTGAGGGTTACCCAATACAGTGCATTTGCTTTATGCTTCGTCCTTTTGATACTCGCTGACTGCATTTCATTTGCATTGTAGTGTGTTGCATCATTGCATCAGAACATCTGTTTCTGATACAGTAAGTAGGATCCAAATATAATTTCAAACGTATTTGGAAGGCAATTGATCCATTTGTTCTCAGCTGATGCAATCGGATGTCTTTCAATCCCATGCCCCGGACACTTGGCGAAACTGGCAGAGACGCTCTTCGCAAAGCATGGTTGCTGTGTTGTGACGCCTAGAATGGGGACACCGCGTTCGCCCTGGCAAACCGCGAGGCTCACACGGCAGTCGCCGAATTGCTGCGAAAGCATGGCGCCGCTGCTGGCAAGGATGACGATGATCACCAGGAATCTGGGCAGGTGAGCAGCACAGGGCGGCGCTCCTGTCTTCCGCGACTCAGACTCTGTGGCAGTGAAGTTGGTTAGGGTTTTTTGGTGCCAACGCGCTTTTGAACACATAAAACGGGTGCGTGTTACCTAACACCAAGGCATTTCCAAGCGCTTGTGTGGGGATTTTCCTTTCTTAGCATGCAGCTCCTTGTGCTTCCGCTTTTTTCGCTTTTTTTGGCTGTCAGCTACTACCTGATGCGATTCTTTGAAGCTGCACAAGCGACTCCGGCACAACTACTGTGCGCCTCTGCACTGTGTGATGGCTGTGACTTGGGCTCGATGGATCAAGATCAACCTTGGAGGATTTTCCAATCGCTGTCATTGGCGGATGTCAAGGTCACGAGGTGTGGTGAAGGGCATGAAGGTTGCTAGTAACGTCAAGCCATAAAACCCTGAAGAACGTAAACATGAGTACACAAGCACAACACAACATCCTAAACCGGAAAAATGACCTTCATGATTTCCATGACACCCATGAATTTATGACTTCATGAACTTCAGGATCATCAAGACTTTATGTCCTGAACAAAGGGTATCGGACATTCTGGGCAAACTTGATGATCGTGTAGGTTCCCACAAGCCGCCAAGTGACTTTGGCTCTTTGCAGAAAAGAAAATACTGCATTTCTACTCTTTCTTTTTATTTTCCTTTTTTCTCTCTTCTGTATTCTTACGTTTGTGCATCCTTTTCATGCAGGCACCACAGGCCCAGTGTCGGGGAAGGGCAGAGTGCGAGGATTGACTGTAACAAATGCTTGTGCGGATGCTTCCGTCTCCGAACATGCGTGTGCTGCAGTATACGAGGGCCAATCCCTTCATTACAGGAGGTTGACGTTGCTGGGCGTAGTCGAAGCTTAAAACGGGTCGAAAGGTTTGTCTTATGTGACGGCGGAGCTTTGCATGGGCGCCGGCGCCTTGCGTAGTGTGCCTATGACGAAATTTGGCTGGAGGCGTTTGCCTAAAGTGCCTGATTTGGGTGCGAACACAAGGGCATTGTGTCCTTGCCATGCTACCCTGGAAGTGAAAATTTGACTAGTTATGGGCTTCGGCAGAGTGCATTAGGCGGGTCTGATATTGGCTCCCTTGAGGCTTCTTTTACTGCTTTGCATTGCGTTACATATTCGGATTTGAGTGACCATTGCTGTGGGAGAATCACCCCAGGTATGGAGACATGTGGGGTGCGCAAATGGGAAAACGCTCATGCCAGCGAAGCAATTTGTGAACAAAACTTGCCCAGGGCTCAGATGCCCACGGCGCCGATCTCAAGCATCAACCGAATGACGACCTGTGAACTTTGGGCGGATGCGATGGCCCCCATCTGTCCACCATCGCCCTACAGTGCTACCTGTCATTGCGGCCGCTTAAAGTGGTATAATCCATGTTTTAGTGTCGCTTACGTCCTTGCATTATCATCAACATAAGCATCAGCATCAGCATCATCGTCATTCATTCATTCATTTGTACATAGGAAAGCGAGCAGATAGCCATCAGCTTCTCAGTTTGCTCGAGGAAAGCAGTGTTCCTGATCTGTGCATTGAAAACGTTTAGGCAAATTCCAAAATCATTCAATTCCTATTACAAGAAGCGTTATTCGATGGCAATACATGGAGAGAAGGGCCCTTACCAGTTGAGCATTGTTATTTATAAATGTCATGTCAACATGGTTTACACATGGTCAATGTAGTAATCACGGTCAACTTGGTCAGAATGCCGCAGCTATTCCATGCCACATGGACCCATTTGAGGGCCGGAGTCGCTCACTTTGTCAATCCAGTTCCAAGCGACCAGCCCTTAGTCAACATGGCCAATGCACCATGTACATTTGGAAATCGCGTGGAACCAGCCAAATGGTCAAGCCTCCCGAAGACCAGTGCGAAAGTGGCTACAAGGCTGCGAGTTCAGGACCTCGGTTTCAGTCGAAAAAGGTGTCAAAAAGGCGTAGGAAAACATGTCAACAGAAATGCAGAAAACGACAAAAAAAGGTATCAAAAAAATGGTCAGCAACCCGGGGCGGGCGGATGGGCCTGACTGACCGTCATGCGCACAGCCCTGCAAGGACTGCAGGCCGTCTCCGAAGATCCTCTTGGGAGTCCTCTGAGAGCAGAAAGGATAAGGCAGAGGGCAGGAATCAATGTGGGGTAGTCGAATCGCGATTAAGGACAAACCCACTCCACGGTAATGCGTTCTTCGCCAATGGCAGCTATGGTACCGGGGCACGCAGTGCTATGCTCATGGAAACCAACGTGGTGTGTTTTTTTGTGAGGTTTTACTTCACCAAGGACATCAAAACTGAATGCCATTGTGGATGTCAGGGGACCGAAGCCTCCCGTCTAATCCCTTACATTTTCGCAGCGGAATGCCGTGCTTTCGGTGCGCAAAACCACAGAACACACAACGCCGATCCCTTCTCGCCTGCGAACGTAATGAGGCCTGGCCTGGCGGTTAACATATCCCAGCAGCACTGCTCATACCCTGGAGTTTGTGCCCATCATGCAATGCTAGTTCAGATCTCATTGAAGCACGGGATTTTGTCCCCAAGCCATGTGGCCAATTGGCTTCCTCCACTCTGGAGTCCCCTCTCATGTCGTTCAGAATCGCGTCCACGGTCCGCAATTCCCCGAGACGATTCTCGATTAGGCTGGTACACGAAAAACCGAGTAGGCGAGCACACAGTCGGTCCAATTCACCTATATTGAGTGTGCTTCGGTGTTGAGAATACAGATTCGAGGTCCCACTGCACAGCAAAGCGTCAACGTGCATCATAACCTTGCATATGCTGCCATACAAGAATGTATTTCACATAAATCACTGAGCATCACTTCATGCTGGACATGCTATCTTTGCGCATTTTGCAGAGGACTTTATCAACACAAACAGAGGTAGGTACAACTCTGTTCAACTTTGTTCCTGTTGCACGTGAACATTGTCTGATTAATTCAGTGACAACGTGTATCCAGTATGATTTCGTGTACTCTGTGTTGAATGGTGGCAGCCGGTTTTGGCACACCGCTGCGTCTGTGCTTTGAAACACAAAGTAGGAAAAGCTGCAGGTCGTTTTGGTGCTCTCCATTGTGTCTGTCCAGATCAGGAATACACCATGCATTCAGTGCATAGTTCCAACTTCGCCGAAGCTGCCGCTCCAGAGGCAGAAGCATACGGAAGAAGTTTGCAGCTCCATTGCTGTCTTGTTTGCAGATTCCTATTGCCCTCTTGACCTCATAACGCGATGGAGCCACAAGATAACGTGCCTAGATCGGGGAAAAACCGACGAGAAGTAATACATTTTGCTCTTGCCCGGAATCGAATGCATTTCCACCGCAACAACATATGAACACGGATGATAGGGTGACCAGCGGCGGCACATTTCATTGGTCACCGGGATCGACCCTGACGTGCGATTTGCGTGCTTCCCTTCGCCAACTTCACCATGGCAGGCATAGCTGCTCCTGATAATAGCCGCACCAAGCATTCAACAACGGCTACAGAGAATCGCGTATTTCATCAGGCGTACACAGACTTTGCATGAATGTCGCAAGAATCGGATCCCTGCTTACAGTTATAGTCTTCCCAGAAATTCCTTCGGTCCTTTCTGTCCATCTCTTC
>CAJHUC010001044.1:0-23383 GCA_905146915.1 Ostreobium quekettii | reverse complement strand
GTGTATCCTCAAACAACTGTGTAGACTACACGGTTTTCTAGGGTGCACGATTAAAACTGTGTCAATGTGTGTACTAACTGTGTACTTTTGGGACAACATTTGCCGAAAATACACGGTTGGATTTTGAGCAGACCGTGTCAAGACTGTGTCATCTGGCCTGTTTTTTTCCTAGTGTAGGCGCAAACCAGCCGAACGTTTGGGTTTGGCCCTGAGGGCAGTCACCCAACGGCAACAGTCCTGGTATCCTATTGGCAGGGGTCGATGCATTTTTGCATAGAATGAGTAGGGCGATGTTGTTGCTGCCCTCAGCATGGCCTGTGAAGTCGGAATGGAAGATCTTCCTGCAGACCATCAGGTTCTGTGGAGAGGTACATACATTGGTTCACCTTCTGTGAAATTTGATGCTTGTAGCCTCGGCATATAACATTTCAAACCATGGCTATGCATGGTCCTCTCACATGTTCCAAAGAATGGACGATACAAAAGGAAGTGACAGGACTAAGCAGAGTTGCCCTGCACTGCTCTGAGGCATTGGTGTATCATGCCAGTGTGCGGTGTTCAGTAATCTAAAATAGGTGAAGGGCTTCATGGATGGGCTCTTGTGAATGAAGGTCACCACCTCCTCCCTCAAGCCCAGCAACTATTCTGTACGTCTGGCAAAACACCTCAGCAATCGAAGGAAAACTGTAGTGAGGGGGTGCCGATGGTGGTCAGCCTTGTGCATCGCCAGATTGCACACCATTCAATCTCACAACCGATTAGCCAGCTTCTGAAACAATCCAATAGACACGTCCACACTGTCGCGACTGTCACTGCCTGCAAGGTGCAAGGTCACCACTTTGCAATTCTGTATGAAAGGAAATACCGCAGCCACTATTTCATGCGCCTCAAAATACGCAGCACAAAAAAATCCATTTGATCATTCTCTCACCTTCTTTTCCTCTGCTGGGCCACCTCCAACCAAATCCAACGAAACAATCCTCACCACACGGAGGTTGGGTCGCGCGCATGATGCAGGGACAAGCACGACTGACTGGGAAATGAGCACACCAACGCACATATGTATCTCAAGTATGTCCAGAACGTTCGCGATGAAAGGGGCTTCGCATATGTCCTCGACAGCCTGTAAAGTAGCCATGCGAAATTGCACAAGACGAATCGAGACAAACTGCCAATACGCAAACATGCAGAATCGCATCCAGGAATGAGTAGCATGCTGCCTGCACACTGAAATGTGATGTATTGAAGTAAGATGGTGGCTTCAAGATAGTGGCATATCCAGAATGTAGGCTGGCCATGTCTTTGACATGGACATCCATTTGATCATTTGTTTCTTGCATTCTGGATTTGGCACTATTTTCCTGCAACACGCTCGAGGATTGGGCATCCATCACAGGGAGGAGCAACTCAAGGACTGGGGCCTCCATTGCAGGTAGGAAAGAGGGCACCATCCTAGTGCCCAGACACGTGTCTGCTCCTGTGACTGAAATCATCCCCTGCTCAACATTTTGAGGCCCACAAAGTGCACACTCTGACGACATGCTACAACAGGCAAGTAAGCATCATTCCATTTAGCAGAGAGAGAAACTACTTTTTTGCAGCCCCAAACAAAAGGATGCTGAGATTTTCTCACAGCAGCTTACACAGAAGCTTGGCATCTTGCTTGAACAGCTTGATTGGGTGACAGTGGCCAGATACACACTTCCGATACGTTGCCTGGCCTGATCTCTCAGACTGACTGGCAATGCCTCTTGCCTAAGCCCTGGCTCTACAGCAACACTATCACTGCATCTGGCGGTTTGAAGACACTGCATATTGCACACTCGGCAGCATTGCTCACTTCTGGATTCCTCTACAAGAATGCAAGCACATGTGCTCTATCCTATCGACAGTTTTATGGACAAATTTACACATATCCACACCAACAGTACAATGCCAAATTGAATCTGATTGTGAGCGAGTGAAGCGAGCGGAGATTTTTAGAGCTAAAATGCGCCTTGGGCCGATCGCCCGCTGCTAGCCGCCCAGCCCCACACAGGCTGCCCATCCCCGGGCTTCCTTCGCACGCGGCGCGAGCATTGGGCGGTTCGACCTCCGCCTTCCTCAGGGCTTCCTTCACCGCCGCGCAGTGCGGTCACCCATGGGATTGCACGTGGCCAATGATCGTTGCGCATATGGGGGCCCAGGACGCCTCTGGTGCACATGTGTGTACGTCTGTGCGCGTGGTCACCT
Source organism: Ostreobium quekettii (assembly GCA_905146915.1). Lineage (NCBI taxonomy): Eukaryota > Viridiplantae > Chlorophyta > Ulvophyceae > Bryopsidales > Ostreobiaceae > Ostreobium > Ostreobium quekettii. The sequence continues at coordinate 21,151 of CAJHUC010001044.1, read as the reverse complement.
TTTGTGTTACATTTGCAACCGTTGCGACGCTTGCATCACAAAGCATGGGGTTGGGGGCTGAGCAATAGGCGCTGTGCGTGCCCTTGATCACTGAACGGCAAGGAGGGGTGTGGCATGGGGGGGTGGGGTGGGGTGGGGTGCAGCGAGCAGAATGAACCAGGCGGCGCATGGGCAAGTGAACAGCGGTGGCGATTTCCATAGCTCATGGCCTTGGCTCGAGTCACGTTTAGGGGGAAAATCAGGGGTGGGATGGCGGGGTTTAGGGGGAGCCAATTCGAAAAAATCCATTCAAGGCGATCAACGCAACCAGTTGCTCATTGCGATATTCACTTCGAGCAAGCTGGGGAGCCATTCTAAAGTGCTTTTTGGCGCTTCTTGGACGTAGACTAGAACGAATGGCAGTGGGGAAAGATCAAATTTGGAAATTCTGTTTCTGGGGATCGACCCAACGGGCCAATTCACGAGACCTTCCACTTCAGAAAGGTGCGCTAGCATCCTTGGGGCAGCCGCTTTGGAGCGCAGCTTTGGCACTCACTCTTGCTCAGAAGAAAGTGGTTGTGGGTGGGTGGTTCTGGGTTTAGGGTGCCAGGTTTGCAAGTTTCTTGTGGCCTGCACACAAAATGCAACAAAAGTGTGTGTGCATAAGCACCTCTCGAGTGAGCATGGTTGCACGAGCAATGTGTATTTTAGTGTGGATTATTTTCCTTCTTGAAATATGTTAAAGAAACTCCTTCAAGGGGCATGTGCTGTTTGTTGACCTGTTTGGGAGTTTCATATCTTGCAAGCTCAGGTCATTTTCAGAAATCTTGTCGATTTATGTCTATGCTAGCATTGAGTTGACACATTCGTCATTAAGAATCGACACAATGGTAGTGAATTTGTAAGCCTGCTGACATGGATCCTTGCTTGTATATACTACCGATTGTTTACAGCAGGCATCTGCTGAGCGAATGAGCAACACAGCGCAAGTGGCACTCTCAGGCTGCTGAGCACAGGAAAGCATAATAAGTGTGACCTTTGAGAAAACATGCGTCCATGACACAAATTAGGATCAGTCATGCATCAGAAGCACAGAAATTGTGTTGATACCTGTTCTGGAAGCCAGTGCTGTCCAGGAACTGGCCTTAGTGGTACATTTTTTGAAAGCTGGATGCTGAGGTGAGTTTCCAGTGACACAGAATCCCCTCTGCACTTTTCCTGCATGCGTCATCAATGTACAACAGATTTGGCTGCTGTAGAAAGAAGTGATTGAAGAATTGTAGAGGTTTGTAAAATTACAAACTCAAAACATGGTTGCATATCAGGGGTTCGCAAATAGATTAAGTGTAGGGTTGAAGGGCACAGTGTTAGTGGAAGCACAAGCCCTGCACAAACAACCCCGCAGTTGATCAGCTAATTTGCTCAGAATTTTGTGGGTGATGGCCCTGCAGGCGATGATTGGTTCGTCTCTTGAATGCAGTCGTGAACAAAGGATTGCAGCCCGACAGGTAGGGCAGTATCTGCCCCGTGGAACATGAGTCGCCCATGTGAACATCAGTGATTAACAAGAAACGAACCAGGGCGAATGGATCCCCATATACTGAGCGCAGGCATTTGGATCTGCTTAGCCCCACACATCGACAACTCCATTGTGAGACCAATTGCATCATTGCTCTGAATGGAACTCAATCAGTTAACGCATAAATAGTTTGGTGATACACCCAATCTGTCTACCTGAATCAGGTGAACACTATTATCAGCTTAAAGGCCACCTGGTTTCTTACGTGTTTTTTGTCTCCACAATGTGAAAACAACAATAAGTGTCATCAATGTGTGAAGTTTATGTCCTGATGATGTATTCATTTATCATTTGATGCATGTTGCCAACATGGCAAGCTGTGAGGCATTAGAGGCATGGTGGCAGGCATGGCATTTCCCTGTAGATATTCTTGGGCATTGGTTGATGGCTGCCCAGTGATGTGGGTTGCCTTGATGGCGATAGTGTAGTGTGATTTATGGTCTGGGTCTTGGCGATTGAAACAGGCTGATATAAGGAAAGCAATACAAACAGCAACAATGGAGCAGACTAGCATGCTGTTCACTCTTTCGGAGGAACGCGGATGGGAGGGAAGTGCAGATGGAGGATGGACTGGCAGGTCTGAATGAGGTCAAGCTTCATGATAATCTGGGAGCAGGACTCTGTGCCAGTCCCTGCTTGTCAGCCAGCCCTCGTTTCCAGGAACTAGCATTCCATGGAAATTGCTGGGTTTGCCATATTTCATTTGACACTTTGGCTTGTGACACAATTTCTTGCGCATTTTTGCCCAGCATTGTAGATATAAAGGCAGCCTTCCTACAGCTAATTCCAAGCAAACAACTGGTCAGGTGAACCCAGTGCAGGTGGCATCATCGGGCACCTGTCAGCTTGTGCATGGACACAGGTACCTGGGGTTGGTTGTCAAGCTACGGGTGACACAGCGGGTGACACAGCGGCTCATTGTTCTTTTGGACAGTGGCTCTTTTTGGTGTATGCCTTGCTGATTGGCACCTTTATTGGCCCTGTGTCGTCAGTCCACCGTCTATAGTTTTGCTTCTGTTACAATCCATGTTGTGATTGTGTGCGCAGTGATGCGCTCCATTCAGTTTGCCTGTGGCAATTTGGACACTGTGTTCCATTTTGCGGTGAAAAGCTGCCCATCCGCAGCTCAATACACTAGGAAAAAAAGGGCCAAATAACACGTGTTCAAGTGTGTACAAAGTTTACGGGTTTGTGTTATTTACGTGTTTTTAGTGTGCAGAACTTTGATGAAATGTGTTTTATGTGTGCTCGCAAAAGTGTTATTTGGCCCTTTTTTTCCTAGTGATATGGGCGCCCTGGGAGACCATTTTGCTTGCTATGGGGCTGCTCAGACACAGGCCTGTGTGTGGGAAGTACATCAAGAGCAGCAACCAGTGCCTGTGGCTCATTTCTTTTGGAATTGCTGGTTAGCGGGATGCATTCACAACATTTTGTTGCCGCTATTCCGCTTGCTGTGGCTGGAGGGGCAGCGTTTTTTTACCGAGCTCGCCCACAATTGACATTCTGCATCAACTCATGGACGTCTTTTGTGCAGGATCAGGAATACTATGTTTTCACTATGCAAACTACCAGGCTGGGTGTTATTGCAATTACAAGGATGAGTGCAGCGCCTTGTACCCTATCACTAGTAAAAAACAGGCCAGATAACACGGTTTGTGGAAACGTGTACTGTGTAGTGCCAAAAAATACTGTGTACTAAACCGTGTACTTTTATTAAGGTATTTGGTAGTGTCCAAAAAGCGTGTAGTTATAACCAGAAACGTGTAACGCGGTTTGTAAAGTGTGTCTTCTTCTGAGCCTTCACGATGAATTGTGTATTAAGTGTGTAGTTATAACCAGAAACGTGTAACACGGTTTGTAAAGTGTGTCTTCTTCTGAGCCTTCACGATGAATTGTGTATTAAATGTGTAGTTATAACCAGAAACGTGTAACACGGTTTGTAAAGTGTGTCTTCTCCTGAGCCTTCACGATGAATTGTGTATTAAGTGTGCAGTTATAACCAGAAACGTGTAACACGATTTGTAAAGTGTGTCTTCTCCTGAGCCTTCACGATGAATTGTGTATTAAGTGTGTACCATCCGTGTCAAAAGTGTGTACACATTTTCATACAGTGTGTATATTTCGACTGCCGAAAATGAACTGTGTACTAATTGTGTTCGATGTGTGTCTTCCATATGTACACAGTTTCAAATAGTGTGTAATCTTTCCACATTGTACAAAGAACTGTGCACTATGTGTGTACTGCCTGTGCATAGATCGCAAAATAGTGCATACTCTTTCAGCCTATAGGATTACACAAAGCATACTTCATAAAAAAACCCCGGGTCTGTACATTAGCTGTGTGAGCGACCAAACACAATTGCAAGTCGATAGCATTCTACTTTATCCCAAAACAACTGTTTTGTATGAATTTGATGCCTTGCTCCTCCATCACAGCTTCCGTTAGTATTCAAATGTGGTCCCAAGCTGTGCCCATGCGTTTGGGCGCTATTGGGGTCCACACACTGTTTGGGGGGCCACTATATAGGTAAGCCCGTGGCACGCCAATTGCCTTCCCTGTTTGCGCTATTGTTCGGTCCGTCAAAGCGGCAATCCATCGCATGTTGCCAGGTTTGATATGTTGTTGACGGAGGCAGGCAGGGTTGAGGGGTGGCGACCCTTCAGTGGGGATATTAAGCTCGAGTACAGGAAACGTTTTACAACGGAACCAAGGGACAGCAGGATTTCCGTCCCTTGTATATCCGCCTATTCATCACTGCCCTTAATTCAGTTCCTATTGTCTCATCAGCTCTTAATGCGTCCAGCTACTGGTCATGATGAATCAATTCTGGTTGCAACATGCAGCAACCGTGTATCTCGCTGGGGCAAGGGAACAATATATTGCTACACAGTTTGATACACGGTGTCTGCACGGTCTGGAAGGCGTGGAGTTTGCAGTCGAAGGTCCCTTTGATCAGCCAGTCGTGGCGGCTGTGGCACGAAGTACTGCAAGCGTGTATTGTGTAATGTATTGAAAAAAGTAATTGGATATGATGGATTGAACGGAATGATTGCATATTATCGTTGTGCCGATGTGTTGGCACCCCGCCTTTGGCATATCTGGCAAGTGTGTGGATGGCTTGGGCAGTGGCGGCGACAGCGGAAGTGGCGGCGCCACCGACAGCGGAGGTGGCGTGCAGCAGTGGTGGGCGGCGGCGATGGCGCCATGGTATGCACGGCAGGTGAGGCGGGCAACATGGGGTGATGGCGGCGCCACCGACGGCGAAGGCAGTGTGCAGCAGTGGCGGGCGGCGGTGGCGGCATGATGCAGCAGCGGCGGCGGCGACGGCATATTCACGGCAGGTGAGACGCACACGATATGTGATGGCGGCGGCACCGACGACGGAGGCGGCGCGTGGGTCAGGGGGCTTGTGCTGGAGTTACTGCCCTCTTCGCCCGTCCAACCATGTGCCAATCGCCTCTATTGACCTTCACATGCTGTGGGCAGCAGTCTACTCGTTTGACCGCCACCTAAGAGGGCGGGCCGCTAAACGGCCTGAGGCGCCGCCGATGGGTGGCGGGTCGGTAGTTGGAGTTGTTCATGGCGTCGATCGGATCGGAACGGCTGGTGGTGCTGGCGGCCCATGGGCGGGCAGCAGTGGCGGGCAGTGGCGGGCAGCGGCGGCGGTGATGTCGTATCCATGGGGGCAGGAGGGTCCTCGAGCACAACCCCATGCAGCTGCATGAGGACAAGGCCAGGGCTGTAAGGAAGGAATATTTTTGGCGAATGAGGGCCTTGAAGGAGAGCTCCAGAAAGGTGGGTAGTTTGGACTGCTGCCTTGTGGTGAAATTGCTAGTTATAAGCATCGAGGGCTGCAACAGCCAGGACATGCTTGTGCTTGTGTTGTTACATTCAGTGCATGCGTTGCAATAAAGTGATCACAATCAGTGCATTCGCTGCAGTATTTGACCTGCCACTGTATGCAACAGAACAAGTCCCAGTCTCAGCCTCCCAGTCCCACATGGGCTGCTTTGTGCACATTGGCGCATCATACCTGGTCTGTGGGTGATTGTGCTGCCTTGCCCATCACAAGTTGTATCCAAGATGAGATACCACTACCCAAACTTGTCGATGCTTTTCACCTGTCATTACGTGCACCCCATAGCTGTTCTCTCACTCGTGTGTGCTGTTGCTGCTGCAGGTCATGTGGCTGATCCATAAATTTGGTTCTGCTGGAATGGCATCGCTGCATCTGCAACTCACATGTGCAGAGCTATGTAAAGGACCATTTGGGCAACAGTTTGTTGTATATGTGTGTGGATGTAATTTGCATATGTGATCTGGAGATGGATGTCGCAATGGCCCTGGTGCACGGTTGCTTACACGGTTGCCTGCACGGTTATCACGTCCCAGAAAGGCGCAGAAAGGACACAGAAATAAACACAGAAACCACCGTGCTACACGGTTGCCTACACGGTTATCATGTCCCAAAAAGACACGGAAATGAACACAGAAACGAACGTGCTACACGGTTGCCTACACGATTATCATGTCCCCAAAAGACACGGAAAGGACACGGAAATGAACACAGAAACGAATGTGCTACACGGTTGCCTACACGGTTATCATGTCCCAATATCACACGTATTTTTACACGGTATGAAAGTGGGGTACACAGTTCCTACACACTTCTTCAAAACCGTGTAGGCAAATGTGGTCCCAAAATAACACGGTAGGAAAGTGTGCCACACAGTTGCCCTACACGGTTTCCTTGTCCCAAAATGACACGCTTTCGACACAAAAAGGGTACACAGTTTGTGAACTGTGTACCCCCAAAGTGTGTATACACGGTAGCCCTGGTGCACCAACCTACACACATTCTCAAAACCGTGTATTACCTGACCGTGTAGTTTCGGCAAATGTGGTCCCAAAATGGCACAGTTTCTACACACTTTATGGGGACATGACACACTTTCTAAGCGGTTTCAACCGTGTACCTCAGAAACCGTGTACCTCAAGTGTGTACCACATGACACACTTTTTGACCGGTTTCACACGGTTTGTACATGGTTTGTACACGGTTCGGCACCGTGTCATCCCCCCCTTTTTTTCCTAGTGTATCAGGGAGTGTATGAGACAGCGTATGGATTCCTCCAGTTCTTGCTGAAGTCTGTCCTGGCAACCCTTAACTGAAAAGTGGCTGCGAGTGCATCACAGAGTCAAATTGAAGCGTTGCTGGAGTCCATGATAGTCGGAACTGTCATAATCATTGCACAAGTACAAGTATATCAATGTTCAGGGGCATTAACAACCTTTCGTGCAAAATGTCGGTAAGGGGGCCATAAAAAACAACGAAACGTGCATTTTGCGCACTAGCAAAATGCAAGAAAAAGGCCATAACAACCGGGATGCACACAAACGTGCCATTTTTCGGGGCACCACATGCGGGAGGAAACCACAATGTTGCGCACAAAAAGAATTAGTTTGAAGCCGGTTGGGGACGCCTGCAACCACCCACAATCAATGCATGCGACCCACAGGCTGTGGGTCCAGCATAGCTTCGCACTAACAATTACAATTGGCGATGCACACCATGGAAATTACAAGCTGCTAGTTATAGAAATGGCCCCTCCCCTGTCTAGCACATTTCATCCCAACGCTCCAGCCCCGCCTGGAGATGCCGTTTGTACTGGGGGTGGATGCACCCCCTCCCAACCCCATTGGCCTCCAACCAAACATCACAAATGACGTTGTCGGAGGACACCTCCCCCTGTATTTTCCGCCCTTCCACCCAGCGCCCATTCAGCTGGGCATCGTCCGCGGCGTCAAAACGGAGGGTCCCCAAGTTGTAGGGGGGTTGGGCCCCAACCGTTGGGGCTGGAACTCGCTCTCGTAGTATGCGACTGTGAATACTTTCTTCACCGCGGAATCACACCCCTCCGCGGCCCTGGCCCCCTTGACAAGGGCAATGTCGAAGCGCCGGCCCCATTCCTTGGCGTCGGCGTCGGACATGGCGATGGCCACCTGGTGGCCGGCTGCTATGTCTCGCGCGGCGTCAAAGGGGACATACTCTCTGTCGTTTGGGAGAGCGGAGAGGTGTCCAAATAGCAGGGGGCGCTCCCCGGGCACCGGGCCAATGTCCCTGCGGGCGACACCGCCAGTGTGATGGTGAGGCAACCACGGGGAGGGGGGGGAGGGGGGGGGGCAAGCAAGTGGAATCACCGCGGGCGGACGGGATGTTGCACACGGCGGCGCGCGTACCTTGCGACGGGTGGAGCGGGGGCGTTGGAGGCGCTGCTGGGCGCAGTGGAGGGGGTGGCCAGCGCGGCGGGTGACAAGCTGTCCAGCCGCAGTGCGGCCCCCTCGTCGATGGCGATCGTGGGTCTGCCGCTCCCGTCGAGAGGGAATGTGCGCTCGTGGGAGGCAATGAAGCCCTCCCACCATCGCACGGCTCTGGCCATCCTGTGGAGCTTGCGCCGTTTGATGTCCTCCGCGGCGGCGGGGTCCCCACACACGTCGAGTTGCCGCCTCCACCTGCCGATCTTCCCGAGGACCTTCTTCTTGACGTCCTCGAAGTCCTGAAGTGCAGCCCGTGGCTCCCAGCGGAGGTCGGCAAACCTCGGGGCGGGTTTCCCCGGGAGGAACACCGGCCATCCCCGGCCGTCGGGCGTGCCCACCCACGGGCTGTCCTCCCTGTCGTGTTTGCGGGCATACACGACGGGCTCCCCCCCCTCCAGGACGAACTTGAAGGAGTGGAAGCACCTGCCCAAAGGTTCGCACACCGCAATGAAGCACTGTGGAGCCGGGGAGGCGTCATTGTGGTCACCGCCCCCCGCCGGCGGACCATGCCGCAGGCGGCACACCGGCATATACCGAGGGGTGTACCCCTAAAACGCTGTCAGAAACGGCGCGGGTTTGCGCGCGTCATGCGCGCGAACCTTAGTTGCCTGCCACCAAACTTGGGAAGGCAGCGGACACAAACCGCACCCTTGACTAGGAGAAGGGAGGGACCGTGTGGAGGACCCGTCCAAGGGTAGGCGCACAGGTCCTCCCCAGCAGGCAAGTCGCTCATTGCCAACGAGTAGTAGCGAGGAGGACACGGCGAAAGGGTGAAGCCGCTGCTTGCAATCAAGGCTGTGGGTGGCAAGCCGGGAAGACAGTGACGCCGCACGAGCTGGATCGGAGCTGTGGAAGGAAGCGAGGCGCACGTCGAGGCAGCAACTCCGCATTCGCGCGCGCGGCGCGCGCAGGCGCACGCCAGTCCCGCACACGACAAGAGCGGACAGCAGAGGTCGCCTGAGCCGGCCACTGCGAGCGCACCTTTTGTTGTCCCGCCCCGTTCCGAGGCCTCTGAAGGTGTGCATACGGACGCCCGCATCCCCGTCCTCGCCGTCGTCCTCCTCCAGAGGCCGCCACGCCCATCAAGTCCTCCAGGCAGAGCGCCCCCTCACGGTTGATGGCGGAGGCCACGAGGCTGAACGTGGCGTCTATCTCCTGGTGCGTGTGGCCTACAGGCAAGAAGAAGACACGCACCTCCCTGAACACCCCCTCCCCAACCAGCATGGCGCAAAACCCGAGGAGGTAATGGTTCTTATTGTCCTTCGCCGTGTTGTCCATCTACAGGTGCAGCACGGGGGGCAGGCCGGGCCGGGGGGGCAGGAGACCCGGGGCGGCGGCGTCACAGCGGGCCACGTCTCTGACCATCTTGCAGAGGCACGTCAGCGTCAGGTTGCTGGACGCCGCCCACTCCTTGAACGACCAGAAGCCCCACCACCCGTGGCCGTACGCGATCCCGCCCATCAGCTTGGTGGTAAGGGGCAGGCCCACCTCGTCCGCCTTGCTTTTGGCCATTTCGCGCGGGATCGCCGTTTTGGCTTGGTCCATGTCGTCGATATTCAGGTACAAGACCTCCTCGGGGTGGTCCAGGGCGTACCGCCTCCTTTCCTCCATCGCCCTCCTCGCCGCGGCAACGTACGCTTCGTGCTTGTGGAGTATCCGCAGGGCGGCGTCCCTGGCCGGCCCCGTGGCGAGGCTGGTGGTCTCCCTCAGCCTCACGCACGTGTCGCACTTTGCGAAGGGCTGGTGCCGGTACGTGCGCACCTGGGGACGGCAACCACAGAAAGATCGGGCTCATGACTCGTAGCCTGCACACTGCCACAGACGCTCCCAGGCAAACGTGCTTGGAGTGCCTGGAAGATGAGGGGGAGGGCCTGGGGCCGCGGGCCGCCGCATACCTGGAAGTGGCGTTGAAGCCACGTCCTCCTGCGGAAGGTGGTGTAGGAGACGGGCTCCTGGGGAGGCTGGCGGGCGGCTGTTGCGCGGCAGTAGTACTCGTAGATGGACTGCAGGGTGGAGAACAGCCCCGCCGGCAGGAACTTTTTGGCCTTGACCTCCCCTGTGCGCCGGTCCCTGACCGTGCGGTCGGGGAAGGGCTGGGCGAGGCGGCCGACGAGGTCCCGCAGCCAATCGGCGCAGTCGTACCTCCCCTTCCCGTGGCGGTGGGTCCTCCAGTTTCCGTGGTGGCGCACCTTCGGCACCACCCCACTCCAGCCCCGTCCCTGCGTGCTCTTCCGGTACACGGTGTCAGCGCAGACGCCGTGCCACAAGGCGAACGCCTTGATGCACACAACCTTGCCCCTAACCCTCCACTCGTACCGCTGGCAACGGGGCTCGGGGGGGCCGCCATCTCCACCTGGCCCCACTGCGGAGGCGCCTCCCACCCGGCAGCGCGAGATGTCCGCCCGGAGGTCGGCGTCCGCCTCGTCGAACCGGCGAATCGCCCGCACGACCTTCCTGGCCACAAGCTCATCGGCCGTGAAGAGTTGGTGGCACTGCCGGGGGCAGCACTGCGTGGGGACGCCCGCGGCCAGGGCGTCGGTGACAGCCCTCTCCATTTTCTCCAACCTTCTTCTCTTTGCCGGCTTGGGCGAGTCTTCGGCGAGGTCGCGCCTGCCCCCCTGGCCGTCCGAGCAGGTCGACCTTCGCTTCCTGGGGGACGTCATCTCGTCGAAGCGGTCGTGCATCATCTCGACGGTCTCCTCTCGCACGCGGCTGGACGAGGCGCCGGACGCTGGCGTGGCGAGGTGCGAGAGGTACGAAGCCGGGATGTCGCGCGACGCGGAACTGCTGCCACTTTGCGGCGTGGCGCTACTTGAAATGGACGAGGTCGCCATCTCCATCATGCACGCGGGTCCTGGACGATGGACAAAGAGCGCAGTGTCACTAATAGAACCGGGCGAGGTTGCCGGGGATCCGGTTAGTGGAGAAGGTGTGCCGCTCGCGAACTCGGGGGAAGCGCGGGCCCCTTGGGCAATCGTCAGCTGGAAAAGGGAACAGCGCCGCGCCGACGCCCTTAAAGGTTTGCGCGCGCCGCGTGCGCAAACACCAATCAGCAACAAGCGGACTTTGATCTCAAAGTGGACCGCTCGCCAACAGTTTGCACGAACCATTGTCCTCGCCCGACGACATTGTCGCATCAGGCGAAGGGTCTTCTGGAGCTGCGTTTGCGCGCGTCGCGCGCGCAAACTGCAAGGCCCCCGACCTTGCGGGTGGACCGCGACGCAGGTCCGATCCGCGAAAGGTGGTGCGTTCCGCGTCACTGCCGTCCGTTGACATCCTTGTTCGGATTGGCAGTTGGGCGGGCTGCGAGCACTGTCGGCCGTGCGTTTTGTGCCGACGGCGTCCGTGCTCAACCGGAATGGGGAAGAGACTCTTGCGCGCGCGGCGCGCGCAAAGGGGGGCGCGCTCCACGTCGCGGGCGTCCATGCACGTCGGCGCGAGCTCGTGCCCCACGCACTGCAAGGGGAGGCAGATCCGCCGTCACATGTGGGGGAACTGTACGCGCGCGCTGCCTGCGCAAAGACACCACCGGACGGAAGCGGGTCCACATGTGACGGACCTCCGGGGGGACGCGCTCTGCAGGCGGGCGTCCATGCACACTGGCGCGTGCTCGTGCCGCGCGTAATGGGGGGCAGGAGATCCGCCGTGACATGTGGGGGCCTCTTTGCGCACGCCGCCCGCACGAAACACCACCGGACGGGGACGGGGCCACATGTGACGGGCCGCCGGGGCCTCCCGGGCAGGGCCCCCAGAGCTTCCGCGGCGGCGTATCTACCTGGCACCGCTGCCGACGGCGGCTGGATGCCAGAACTGGCGTGGCAAGAACGAAAACCAGCTGCCACTGGCGATGACGGCGCCCGGTGGACGCGAGCGGGGCGCTAGGGGCACGGCGGCGTGCGCATGGCGGCGGGGCGCACCTGGATGGCGGTGTCGATGCAGTCCCAGCGGCGCGGCGTGCTCCTCCATGCACGGTGGGCGGGCGGCGGCACGGCGACAAATGACCACGCGACAACGAAAGCCGCGTATAAGACCCAGGGAGAATCTGCCGAATCGGAATATTCGCCACATCAGGATTCGGGCGCGTGGCCCCCACGCGCATGGGGCCGCGTCGACCACGGGATTGAGTGATGGGCGTGTGCCCGACACGTGCCCGAATCCTGACATGGCGAATATTCCAATTCGGCAGATTTGGGGATGCTGATACTGGGCGATCTGGTCCACGGGGCCGCATTGACCCCCACCCGCATGGCCACCGCCGCCGTCGAGCCGCCCACGCCGACAGCATTCAAATGCGTCGCAACTGGCGCTGGCACCGCCATGCGCCACGGCGCGGGGCCTCGTCGCCCTGCACGCCGCCATTTGGTTGCCTCGCTAGCCGCTTGCGAAACGAGCTTCGTTGCTTGCATTGCGGTCGTGGGACGGGGTTGCCATGTACTGCGTGACGGCCGGGCTCCCGCGCGCGCACATGGTGGGCTGTTTCCATTGGAGGCGAGGTCGCTGCGATGGGAGGGCTTGCCGTTGACGTGCGGTCACAATGTGACATATCATGTGTCATATGTCATGCGGTCACAATGCGCACATGTCATGTGCGCGCGTTCCCGGCAAGCGCGAGTGAGAGGTGCGGGCTTTGCGCGCGCCGCGCGCGCAAGCGCCCCACATGTGGCAGACTTTGGCTGGGATGGGAAAGGGGACCGCCGGTAAAATCCGGCGTCACATGCAAGCCGGAGCCGACCGGCGCCGTTTTCACAACTGCCAGTCGACGGAGGTGGCCACACGCAACCAACCATCCGCCCCGTTCATTGTCCTGCAGCGCTGCCGGCCAATGCCGCGTGCCGCATGAACACGTGGGATGTGCCCAGCGGAACCGGTCCGCAGGGGCGCGTTCAGCAGCACCAACGACGCGTCTGCCCTGGCGCTCGTTGGACAGGGGGAGAGCCAGTGCCAGTTTGCGCGCGCAGCGCGCGCAAACAGCAGGCCGACAAAGCAACGGGCTGTCTCAGAACAAGGCAATGATGCGATGTCCCACAGTTTTACAAGACTGTCTGTCTCACATCTCCCCCTCGCACACTACAGGTCCGCACTACTCCGACATTGTGGAGTGGGAGCCCGCCTCGGAGGCTTGCGTCTCAGCGACCCCGGTAGCCAACGGAGACGAGGTGAGCTCGTGGGTCCCCCCGGCAGCGCTGGCGTCGCCGGCGCCAAGATCCCTGGCCCCGACAGCGGCAGCTGGGGTCTCGTCGACGGGCTGGTGCGCTGACGCGGATCCCGTCGCAGCCTTCAGCGGCGCCTTCAGCGTGGACCGCCACCGGTCCTCCTCTTCCTGCGAGGGCCACTCCTCGTAGCACCCCGCCCAGACCGCGGCTTCCAGGGCCTGCTCCTTCTCCGCCGTGTCGTTGTGGTCGTCCTTGTTGTTCCGGTTCCACTCGGTGAAGTCCTTGGCCTGCTGGAGGGTGAGGACCCTCCCAGCGGCAATGGTGCGGAGGAAGTACTTGGTGTCCGCGAACACCTCCTGGGCGAGGGCGGCCCCCATTTTCTTGATGAGGCCAATGTCCTCCCGGGGGATGGACCGGAAGAACGGCTCGGCCAGCCTGGCGCAAGCCCCCCCGAACATCCACTTGATGCTGTTCATGGCGACCTCGTCGTTGAGGAACGCCTGGAAGTTCTCGGGGAGCGGCGCGGACCCGGTGGCCGTGTGCTGCGAGGACAAGCAGTCGAGGGTGAGTACTGGGAGAAAATTGGGATCGTCTGCTGTCGAGGGTTTGCGCCGGCGCGACCATCGCCGTGCCGGTGCCGTTGCACAGGCTCAGCACCGTCCCCAGGCTCGGGGACAGCAGGCGCACCAAGAGCCGCGACTCCTCCAGCGACTTCTGGGTGCGGTTCACCTTCCGCCTGCGGTCCCCCACCAGCAACGCGTCCAGCTCGGGCCTGCCGCACTTCGACGCCACCTCCGGCTTGGGGAAGAAATATGTCATCCTCCCCCCCAGCCGGCCCCCGAGGTCGTCCGCCCTCACACCATCCTGGCCGTGGTTAATCTTCACAACCAGGATGGGGATGCCGTGGCCGGGCGTCTTCGCCCCTTTACGGAGGTGGGCCTTCTCGTCGCGGCCCATGGTGATGACGAAGTGGCCCCTGACGGGGTACACCTGCTCCGTGGCCCACTCGTTGACGGCCTCCAGCATCGCGTGGACGTCCTCGTGGCGGGTGTAGATGGCCACGTTGAAGTGGCGGGCGCCGTTCACGCGGGTGGCGGAGGGCGGCAGGATGCCCGAAGCGTGGCAGGCGTTCAGCGCCCGGCGGACGTCCGCACCCTTCCAGCGCTCCTCCTCCTTGTCCCAGGGAAGGCCCACTTCTGGGTCGTGCTTCCTTATTCCAAAAGGTGGGTCAATGAGGACGAGCTCCGCCTCCTGGGACCAGCCCTCCGCGTGCTTGTAGGCGGCCCGCTCCCTGGCATCGCCCTCCACGAGCCTCGCCTTCACAACCTTGCGGTGGGAGAGGAGCGTGACGGGGTCGTGGTGGCCGAAGTCCACACCCAGTCTGGGAACGACCCAGCGGGCCACCTGCATCGGCCGCCACGGCACGAACCCCCTAGCCAGCGCCCGCCTGCAGACCTCCTCCTCCTCGGTAACCTCCTGTCCCAGCGCGGCGCAGTGCGCATAGGCAGCCAGTGTCATGTGGGCCTGCCTGGCCAGGGGATCGGGGAGGTGCCGGTCGTCCGTCTGAATGTCGGCGTCGATGGCGGGGAACCGAATGGCCATTGTGTGCCTCCTACTGTCCCCCTCCTTTTCGGGCTTTGGGGGTGTCGGCGGCCGGGTGGGCAGGTCGTCGCCGGGTATCCACTCCGGGGCTTCCTTGGACTGGGGGTCGGCGTCAGTGAATTCCGCGGGGGGGTTGTTGTAGATGTCCCACCACCAGCCCCTGGCCCGGGACCCCATGAACGGTTTGAGGAAGTCGAACAGGTCGGCGGTGCTGAATCCGGCATCGTTTCTAAGCGCCTCCCAGGTGTCCCCTCCCGACAGGTCGTACTCGACCTGCCTCTGGGTGATGCCCGTAGTCTGCCTTGGATCCGCCTGCGTAGCGCACGTGCCGTTGATGGAACAGAAAGAACAAGCGGGGGAAAGAGGGTCAGGGTTTGCGCGCGCAGAGCGCGCAAGCGGGTTGGGACGCCGCCGTGGTCTGAGGATAGTGCCGGCCACCGGCCAACGGGATGCCCTTCACTGCCGATCCGCGCTTGCGAGGACGGCATCGGGACCACGCCCTCGACAGAATGGGTGCAGGAGACACAGGGAGTTGATGGGAGTTTGCGCGCGCGGCGCGCACAAATGCGACGGGATGCCGCCGCGTCCAGAGGACCGTCACACCCACCGTGCCAACAATGTACGCCAGCTCCCACAGCCGTTCGACGACAACGGCTTGGAGGAAGCAGAGGACGTCGGCCATGCTGTAGAGAAGGGGAGGCTGCCGCCGCATCCACAGGCGGCTGGCGCGGAGGAAGGGCTCCAGGAAGTCCGCCTCGTCCGTCGTCATGAACGAGAGCCCGGTACCAGCCCCTGTCAGGACAAGGTTGTCCCTCTAGTCTGGCCTGACGAGGACCTTGGCCTCCGTGTCATATGCCAGGTCCCTGGTGCGCAGGCGGAATTTCAGCAGGGTCTCCTCGCGCGCCTGGATGGAGCCGGTGAGGGACCCGCACAGGAGGGCGTGCGCCGACGTCACCTTCTTGAGCAGCGTCTCCCCGTAGCCTCCCACCCGCGCCTCCTCGGAGATGGCGTGGATCGGGAGCAGGAACTGGGGGAGCCAGTGCTCCTTCGAGGCGTCGCTCACCCCGAGGTCCCCCAGCAGGTCCCCGTATTTGGGCCCGTCCGGGAGCTCCTGCGCCTTCCTCATCTTGAGGGGCAGGGGGTCCCTGGCACTCCTGTCGAGGGACAGGACGAAGTTGCGCTGTGTGGCGTTCTTGCAGGCCCCCAGGGACGACCGGACGTCGAGGTTCCAGCCGGCCACCAACTGGAACTCGGCCCCCCACTTCTGCTGCACCTCCTCCTCCTCCAAGCCCTCCAGCCTTGGAAGCCTGGCTTCCAGCACCGCGCAGAGGTAGTTGTAGGTGTGCAGGCGGGCCGCCCACTCGGCGTGCTCCCGCAGGCTGATGAACCAGTCTGCCACGGTGGGGGATGACCACTCTTGTTTGCGCCGCAGGATGGCCACGACCTCCAAGATGTCGCTGGCGGCGCCGCTCAGGATGGCCCCGAAGGTCTCCACGTAGTAGGACTCGGGGTAGGCAGAGACGCTCTTGAGGTACGCCCGGTGCACCGCGCGTTCGTGGGGACGGACGGTCGACGACAGGCCCGCCACCTCCGACTCCCCCTCCAGAGCGCGGATCATCCGCATCCACGCCCTGTGGGCCGCCGCGCCCATCAGGGCGATGTTCATCTCGGCGGTGTAGATGCGGGAGGGGGAGTTCTGCGCGACAGAGCCCATGTATTTTTTCATGCTCTGGTTCTTGCGGCTGAGCGCCTGCGTTGCAGAACAGCGGCCAGTCAGAAATATGCGAATCAAAGTAACGAGGCAGTGTCCGAGTGGCGGAAGCGATGGGCGCATCCCGCGTCGACTTGCGGAATTGTGAATCTACGTTTGCACGCACCGCGCGCGCGAACAACATCCTTGCAGCGATGGCTGATCAAGCGTGCGTAGTGGGGTGGGAGCTGGGGCTGCGCGACGGAAGCACACCTCATCGCGGGCTTTCTGCATCTCCTCGGTGCCGAGGCCCCTCTCCCGGGCCATCTCGAGCTCCCTCACGTACTCCAACTCCACCTCCGCCCGCTTCTTCGCCTCCCGCTTGTCCTTCTTGTCGGCCTGGACGGACGCCTCCTGGGGCCGCTCCATTGTGTTGTTCAGGCGGGTGAAGAACTCAAACCAGCGCTCCGCATCGGTGACGGGCTTCTCCACGCGCTGCGGCTTGGCGGTTCCGGGGGGCATCCACGGCGGGCTCCCGAGATTCACCCACATCTTGCGGATGAAGGGGATGACGTGCACGGGGGAGGTGTGGTCGGAGTAGTTCCCGATCGCCTTGGCGTCCTCCGACCGCAGCAGGTTCTTGGCCCGCGCCAGGAAGCGGAGGTGGTCGTCCCCCAGCTGCTGCCGGAAGAAGAGGTAGACCACCCGGAACCGCTGGACGCCCTCCCGGCCCTACTTGAGCAGCCTCGCGTGGGCCTCCGTCGAGTGGTTGCCCACGATCGTCACGAAGGTGGGCTTGTGCCGGTCGTCGGCCCGCCCCCCCTGGGGTCTGGCCGGGTTGTACTCCACCCAGGAAAGGAGCTCCTCGACGCCCTCCCCCTTCATCCACTTGCCGTACATCCTCTCGATGTTTGCCTTCGCCACGGGGTCCACGCTCCGATTGTCCACCACGACCACCGCCGGGGTCAGGTTGATGGCCCGGAAACTTGTGTAGAAGTACCGGACGTGGTCCTCGACGAACGCCCGCGTCGTCAGTTCCACCGGTGGGCGGTTGTTGAAGACGAGGGGGTCCCCGCGGTCGGTGTACGCCGCTGCCGACGACAGGAGCGTCAGGAACGAGTCCTGAATCTCGATGCCTCGGCTGTTACGCGCACCAGCCTGATGTGGGAGACGTCCTACTAATGGCCCTTGGTGTGGGGGACGCCCTGCCCAAGGCACGTACTATTCCTCACCCACTGTAACCTTTATCCATATTAGGATACGGGAGTAGGAGGGGTGGTCCCGCCTAGGTGCCCTGTAAGGACCTGGGTGCCCGGCGAGGCGGGTCCGCGGCTCAAAGAGGGCAGGAACCCCACACCCACATCCTATTCGTAACATTTGGTTTCGGAGCCGCCTGAGGGTGGCGGCCACGCTTCCACCTGGGAGCGCGCAAGAGCACGAGACGCCGGAGCCCTTTCCCGGCCTCCTCCATGGAGGCTGAGGAATCGGAGGGACAAGCCCGGGATGGGCAGGGGGAAGGATCAGCCCGAGAGGGGCAGGAGATCGATACAGCCCGGGATGGGCAAGGATCTGGACAAGCCCGGGATGGGCCTGGAGGAGTACATGTCCGGGAGGACGAGGCTGAACCCTCCACAGCCGCATCGGTGCCCGCCCAAGCGGACCAACCGATGGAGGAAGCAGAGGCCCCGCCAACAAAGGAGCAGGAGCGGGAGCAGGGGGCCATGAAGGCATTAATGGAGACCCCTGGCGTGTTGGAGCTTCTGCAGAAGATGGCGGACGCCGCGGCCGAGAAAGCGAGAGTGAAGCAGGACGAAGAGACCGCCGAGAAGATCGCCTCGCTTGAGATCGCCGCGGACCAGGCCAAGAAGGAAGCCCAAAGGCATGAAGTGGCTCTGAAGAAGGCGAAACAACAGAGCCGAGAAGCCGAGGAGGCCCAACTCTCCGCCCAAGGCCATGTCCAGGCGTTGAGTGAACGCCTCCTGAAGCAGAAGCAGCGGGCGCAAGAGGCGGAGGAAAAAGTCGCACAACAGGCGATTCAGCCCGTGAGGGCCCCTAGTCCGTCGGAGCTGCCCATGCCGACCATTCCAGAAGCCGAGGGCGACTGGAAGATTGTTGGCAAGCAGCGCCCCAAGCGGAAAAGCCCATCGCCAGGTGAGCGACTGCGGAAGGTTCGATCATCTCCCTACAAAGGCCGGGAGGCCAAAGCCTTAGGGCGCATTGAGAAGGAGAAAGGCTGGAAGGTCAAGTTCCCAGAGCTGCGGCTCAAATCCCAGGTGCATATTCGAACACCTAGTGGATCGGACGGGACTGGAGATGAGTCGCTCACAGAAAGCGCTCAAGCTGTTTGCGGCAAAAGTCCACCAAGGCCGGAAGGTCATGATTGGAGCCCCCGGAGACCACCACTACCTGAGTGGGGACCCGGAGAAAGTTCTCGAGTGCTGGAATTTATTCCAGACACTGACGATCCGTATAGCCGGCAACCCCCGTGCCGTGCGAGGTGGACAAAGTTCCATAGCGATCGTCTAGAGGATCTCGATGAAGGCTGGCAGATGGCCGCAGAATGTTTTGGGGAACGGTTGACCACCGCCAGACTGATCCGAATTCAGAGGTGGTATGGTCCGGGTATGGCAAAACAAATTGCCAAAGCGGACCCAAATTGGCCAGAAAAAATGGCCTTTGCGCTCAGACATATTCCAGAACCATGGGATTTGAGCGATGGGAGTCCAGAGAGACCAGACCATAATGATCCCCACGAGCGGTGGGAGGAGATCTCGGAATTGTCGTTCTCGTCATGTGCTTCTCCTTTGCCGGGTGATATGTCAACCCGTGCACAAGTGCATAGAATGGAGAAGGAGAGACGACGGATTCGTAACCGAGATCGCTTTGCTCGTGCAAAGAAGTTGGATGAGAGAAAGGCTGAAAGGCCAGTCAGCGTAGGGAGCTAAAAGCCGTCAAGCGTGAAAGGGATAAACAGTTGAATCCCGATAAGTATGAGCAAAAGCGAGCTCATAAGCGCCAACGAAAGGCTGAGATCAGGCGGTTTTTCTCCGCAGGAGGCAGCCAAAAGGCGCAGCGCCTGGAGGTACAGCCCAAGGCTGATGAGCTGGATCCAGCCAAACAGGCTAAGGCTTTCGCCAGGATTGCTTCAGTAGGGAGGAGGGGTAAAACCTCAAGCGTGAAAGGGATAAACAGTTGAATCCCGATAAGTATGAGCAAAAGCGAGCTCATAAGCGCCAACGAAAGGCTGAGATCAGGCGGTTTTTCTCCGCAGGAGGCAGCCAAAAGGCGCAGCGCCTGGAGGTACAGCCCAAGGCTGATGAGCTGGATCCAGCCAAACAGGCTAAGGCTTTCGCCAGGATTGCTTCAAAGGAGGGGACCTCCACCCGCTGGGCAGACCAGCAGGACAGTAGCGGCAGTGACAGTGGTGTAAACCACCCTGCCCGCTTTGTCCCTACCCAACCGGAACCGGCATCGCCATCGGTTGTGGTAACCAGCGGTCCTAAGGTGCAAAGGATGCCGGAGAGGGAGACCCCGCCTAGAGAAGCAAAGGTGAAAGAACAGCCCGATAAGGCAAAAGACCCGCCTGCAGAGGCGAGAGTACAGCCTAGAAAGGCAAAGGAGGAATCCAAAGGCCCGCAAAGGCCAGTTTCAGGTAATCATCCTGTTGAACTGTCTTTGCTGCGACCTGTTGTGAAGAATACACAGATGCGTAACCGTGCAGAAGTTGGTGATTCTGCTGGTAACGACGACGTGGTGTATCTTGGTTCGGCAGGTGCCCCTGTTGCTCCAATTCCCC
This sequence comes from Ostreobium quekettii, assembly GCA_905146915.1. NCBI lineage: Eukaryota > Viridiplantae > Chlorophyta > Ulvophyceae > Bryopsidales > Ostreobiaceae > Ostreobium > Ostreobium quekettii. The sequence goes on along the minus strand of CAJHUC010001044.1, from coordinate 1,033 downwards.
TCGAGAGGAGGGAGACCTATGAGATCCTGCAGAGACAGGAAGCTGCTTTGCAGAAAGCGAAAGCGGATGCAGAAAAAGCTGCACAGCTGCGCTCCATCATGGGAGATGAGGATTATGCAGCCTTTCTGCAGCTTCAAGAAGCAAAGCAGATTTCTCATGGACGGCAGGAAATTGCCTACAAACCGGCGAAACCGGGGCCTGGATACCAGGAACGCCGCGCCCAGCAAATGGCGGCTGATCGAAGTGGACGTGCCAAGGTGCCGCACGAGGCTGCAAAGCCCACCCCTGTGATGCGTGTCCCTGTCATACAGGACACGAGGGGCTTTTGGGATACGCTGGGTGCTTTTCATGACCCTCATGGAGGGGTATACTTTAAGGGGTATTATCATCCCCGTGGAGGCCATGCCCCGTACAGGGCCCAAGTCCCAAGGGACGCCCTCCAACGTATACCCGGGAAGCTGCGTGGCCTCTTTGATGCGCAGCAGACGGCACTGAGGATATATGTGCCAGAGGGTCAAGAAGCAGCCATGGAATGGCAGGCCATCCAGAGAACTGGCCGAAAAGTCCCTGAAGAGGGACCAGTGCAAATGCCCCCGGGACCATCGATGCAGGCAGGTCCCTCCACACCGGCTCGTCCAGTGGCTCAGCCAGAAATGGCGCCAAGACAGCCGGTGCGGCCTTATACAATGGGGCAGACTGGACAGCGGACATCACAGCCTCCTGTGCAAACTACGCAGCAAAAGATTCAAAGGTTGCAGGAGATGTCTCCATTTGCGCCGGAGTCAGCTGTGTATCCGCCAGTTCGGTATTATCAGCCAGGGATGGCGGCATAGCCCGGGAGGGCATACCAACCCGGAAGGGTACCGCAGGCGGAGATCGCCCCAAGACAAGAGGAATACTCAACACCCGCTTACAGTGGATCATCCCATCCATCCGGATCGGGAGGTTACGAGAGGGTGTACGAGTACCCGCCCAGTCATTTCCAGACCCAGGAACCTCCACATGAGAAATTTCTGTTTGGGCTGGAGGTTGA